>JAWWLV010000121.1:743071-789167 GCA_035041135.1 Platyrinchus mystaceus
GACCTTCTCTTAGATGGATGGCCTTAGGGGCTGACGAGCTCCATCTGCCCGGGGGAGTGTCCCTGAAGCAGGGCCGGGAATCGAACCTGCGACCATGGCGATGAGAGCGCTACATCTTAACCACTAGACCACCAGGGGTCCCCATGTAGAATATAGAGAGAGATAGAATTCCCTCTTTATATGGAAGAACTTTTTCTTTTCCAGTTTCTATAGTGTTTAAAATCAGGAAAAACTAGTCTAGTTCCCGTGACACTAATTACCAGGATAACTGTGTTTATATCACTTTTGATGTTGCCTTTTTCTGGTACATTTTCTCTCAAGGTTTTTGTTTTCCTTTCTAAGGTAGAGTTAGAATTTCCCATCGTTTTTGATTCCTGCCCTTGTATTTCAGTGCCAGGAGGTTTTCCCTCTGCTCACTGGTGCAGTGCCCAGCCTGGTGACCTAGTAACCAAGACCACATCATTCCCAAACCAAGACCCCACATCAGCAGTTCTGTCTTTCCACTTAAGTCATTCCTTTGAACCTGGGGACTTCTCTGAGCCCTGGCATTAACTTTGCACTCTCAAGTTTGGGAATTTGGTCCATGGTTATGGCAGCTCTCAATCTCTGACGTCATTCTGTAAATACTGAGCTTCCCTGGAAAGCTGTGGGTGCTGTCAAGCCCCCAGCATGCACTTTCTCTGTAGTAAATGACTTCAAGACAGGTTAATGTGGCACAACCTATGTTTTATTCTTTATAACATCTTCTTTGATTTTATTTTTTAATTCCTTGTGCTCTGCTCATCTGTACAGAACAATTCCTCTTATTACTCCTATAGACTGATAACTGCTTTGGGATATTAATTTGGTTTTTAAGCCTAGCAAATGGTTCTGGCTATCAGGGAGGCACACACTGTATTTCACATTTCTGTATAATCATCTGAAGTTCTATTCAGATAGCAAAATCCTTGACTGTATAGCATTGTTTCATAGGGTCTTGGTGAAACACTTCCTAAATTATCTTTTGGTAGGAGTGATGCTAGATACTTCCTTGGAAAAGATAAAGTTGGTGTAGGCTGTCTGCATTAGCCAGAGGGCATCTCACCGTGATTCTATGTCCTTCCACGTAAGGGAAGTGTGAAATTTATAAACAAGCCAAGGCAAATAGAAATACTGTTGTTCTTATCAGCAATAAATAATTATCATAATTGATAATACCTGTTAGTAATAGTGACAAAGGACTGACTACTCAGTAGAAAATGTGCCTCTAGAATAGGTAAGTTTATCCTTCCTTTGAGCTGGCCCTTTTAATTTTCTCATGGAGAGGAGCCTGAAGCCAATAGAAATTACAGCCATCACCCTTGCAAGTCAGTGTTTGCCAGTAGTCATCCTTAAAATGCTGGAATGAAAGAAAAGGAGTTTAGTTCTTAATCCCCTTAACTTCATCAGTCAGGATGAGACAGCACTGAGGTCCCAGAGCTATCCAAGACAGCTTCATCAGACTGGGGCTTTGGGGGTAAATGCCTTTTTTTTTTATTATTTTTGAAAATCAGAATTTCTTTTAAGACCATTTTACTGTTAGTACTATTTTTAAATCCTCATAATCCAAAAGGTTGCTCCCACGCATGGACCTGTCTGCAGAAAATCCCTGAGCTGCAGGGATTTGTCATAAATGAATTCCCTAACACATAAATACTCAGCTGCATTCTTCTAAATCTTCCTTCTGAAGGTGTCTGAAAATCCTGCTTCCAGACAGTGTCTGCTTGGAGGAGCAGAGGGAGAACTCCTCTTGCCTATAATCAAAGAGCCTGCTCTGCTCCCAGGGGCTCCCTCTGGCTCGAGGCCCTTCTGTGCAAACACAGTGCGGCTGCTGCAGGAAACCTCTCCTTTGTGAAGGCCAGTCCCGTGGGGAGTGTTATATTGGCACTCTGCTCCTCGGCAGGCATTTGCACAGGGGAAGGGGTGTGGCAGTCGGGTATTCCAATCTTGTTTTCAATTATAAGCATTTCATTGTCCAGTGTTGCTGGTTTATTATGCGATAATTAAATATGAATGATCGCACAGTCATCCTGCCAAAGAGGCTGGAGCCGAATGAAACCAATTCCTCTCATCCTGCTGAATGGCTTTGGAGGCGAAAGCAGTGATCTATTTGCTGTCCCTTATTTTTGCTGTCCTATTGTTTCAGTATCACTGGCTTCAAAATAGCAAACTAGGCAAGTAATTATGGACATAAATCAGAGCAGGGATCAGTGTGAGGTCAGGACTGCTTTGCTTTTAGGCTGCCTTTTTTCAGCTGCCTTTTGTGAGCAACAGAGAAGTACATTCCCGTTAATTTTGTGAAACAGTGATTTTAGTAGTGATGAAATGCTTGTTTTGACAAAGTTTGAGCCCCCTGTGTGCTTTCAGGCAGAGGCTGAGTGGTCTCTCTGTTGGTGTTGCAAACGAGTGCAGGTCCAGTGTCCAGGTATCCGATATTCCATGGTTGGTGTCCAATACACCACAGTGTGCAAGGTGGGCTGCAGCTCACAGAGAGTCACTTCCTCAGGGTGACCACAGTGACTCTGTTTAAAAACTCAGTAAGTTAAATAAGATACAGCTGTAGATATTTAGCCCCAGTAAATCAGCAAAGCAAATGTGTTTTCAGTAGAGCCACGCTGATTTATGGCCCTGGCCACTAATCTGTACATCTTACTCTTGTTGGGTGTTTATAGATGTGAAGTGGTGCTCAGTGGGAGCCAACTGCTGAAAAATGGATGCAGCCACGTGTTACAGTCTTGAGGTGGTACTAACTAAAACCAGTCTGTCTTGCTTGAAGGAGAGCTGTAACTGAGCACTGCTCACCTCCCATCCTACCAGGAGCACCAGTGTTTTGGACAGAAGGGAGTAGGGACAGTCAGGGGGGTCTGTGGAGGACATTGCAACAGTGGGACACAAACATGGCATCCGTGATGTCCCAAAGCCATGGTTGTGCACAGTGCTTTGCTGGATGCTGTGTATTGTAAGGAGATGGAGTTAAGTATTTTTCCCCTCTTCCTCAAGTGTTTTTTATGCTAAGTTAACTAAGAGTCGGTCCCCAGTGGCAGTTCTGTTACTCAGGAACATACTGTTTCTTAAAAAAATTAAAAAAACCCAAGAAAATCCAGTGCCTACTAAACTTTGTGCTACTTTCCATTTCAGTAGTTTGTTAAAATAACATGTGGAAGTGAACACTGAATGATTTTTGTTTAGCTTATGTATACTCTATAAATCTGATTCAGCCCACCAGTTTGGCTTTATGTACACAACTGAAAAATAACAAATAAAAAATAAGTAGTGGTTTTAAATGTTTAAATGTCTCTATTGTTGGCTGCTGAACACCCAGCTCTTAAATTGGGCTTTTTAAGAGTGTCTTAGGGTTTCATGCCAAATCCCAGCTTGTGATCTACCCTGAATTTGACCCCTCTTTGTTTCTTCCTTTCTGCCCTGCTGTAAGAACTTATTGAGGGTTTTTTCTAGCAATGAGATGTGTGACTGCAGACCGTGACACATCACTACTTGCATTTCTGGGTGAATTGTAGACTTTGTTACTTACTGGTGGTTTTCTTGGTCAGATATTAAATGAAAATCAGTATTTAATCAAAGCAATTTCTTGTTCCCAGACTATTGTTCGAGGAAATAAGCCTCGAAAGGATACTTCAATCAACGGTCTGCTGGAAGAGTTTGACAATATCTCAGTGACACGGTCCAATTCCCTGCGGAAGGAAAGTCCTCCCACCCACCACCACCAAGGAAACGCAAACCATGTGCCAAGGCACCAGGAGGAAAATGGTTACATCACGTATTCCCAGTACTCCAGTGAGTCAGACACTACAACTGAATATGTCGTGGAAAAATATCGAGACAAGACTGTTTATGGGGAAGAGTTAGACCGGTACTACAAAGGCAGCTACGCCGCCAAGCAGAACGGGCACATGATGAAGGTGACGTCCCGGGACATCTATTACTCGGAAGTGACACCCCTGCAGTCAGACCTCTCCAGGTTCCTCCCAGATTACCATGCACACCTCGACACAAAGCCCAAACCACTGGAATACGGTGGCCTAAAGCTGGAGTATCAGCGGATCCCCAGCGGATCCTCCCTGGACTATAGAGATCCCTTTCCTTACACCCCGTCCCGAGCGTCAGTGCAGAGCGAGTGCCCCAAGGAGAGGCTGGAGTACGGTGACAGCGACTGGGGACACGGCCTAGGCAAGGATGACTACGACAAGAGGCCCAAGTCATCCTACGTGGACCCAGCGAGCCCTCAGCCAACCATGAGGCAGAGGTCCAGGTCGGGCTCTGGTCTGCAGGAGCCGGCCATGCCCTACGGAGCAAGCGCGTTCAAAGCACACCAGCAAGGACATTCCTACAGCTCCTACACCTACCCCCGCTTGTCCGAAACCGCAGCAGGCATCCCCAAGGTAACCTGATGTGCCTGGTGATAGGGCTGCCAGGGCAGGGATCAGCCTCTCCAGAAAGGGAGTGCAAAAAATTAGGGGTGTGCAAAAAATTAGGGGCAAAGAGCCTTTGCTTGGGCACACAATGCCAGATGTGGCCAGTGACATCCCTGGAAGCTGCGTGGCTGCTGCTTGGTGGGTGTAGAAACCCACCCTCTTTACTCAGGTCGGTGAAAATGGATGTCAGGGTTTAAGATAGGTTTAAAAGGCAGGTTTGAAATCACCAAGGATAATGATCTTATTATCTGCAGGAACCTTTTGGATAAGGCAGCATTGGTTAGTGTAGAATTTACCTTTTTTGACAGGGTCAGCTTGAAGGGTTGCTTGGAAAATATGTGGATAGTCTTTGTATATCTTAAAATAAAATTTAATTTCCACATATTTTTCAAGGACTAGCATCTTCATATGCACTCCTGTTACAGTTAGCATAGAGTCCTCTTACCCTTAAGTAGGCTTTTCTTTAGGTGAAATTTTGTGGTTATTTATACTCGGTTATTTATATCAGTTATTTTGTGGTTATTTATACTCAGGGACATAATGCATTGAAATGGAGGAAGAAAGCTTTCAGCAATCTCAGAATTGTGTGCTTCCATAATACTGTTACACTAACCCTTAGTTTATAGCACAGATCTGGTCCATCCTCTGAGGACTAGAAAGTCTGAAGAAAGAACTGGCCATTGTAGGTTGCACGAACATAAAGAACTTGAGAAATACTTGAGTGTGCCAAGGTGCAGCTGTCATACAGGAAAGACTGGGGAACAAAATTCCAAATTCTGATATCTGTATGTAAAAAGCACAAGTATCATAAAGCAGTGGACATTGCACTTTTGTTCTAATGGTCACTACTGTTAGTAAGGTGAGGATAATTTCTTTCAGCTGGAAAGCTTACAAGTTTTAGCTTTTCTTCTTGTGCTGGATAGCCAACTATTTCTAAAGGGTTGAATCATACTATATCTCTTCCTGTGTATACTGAAAAGAGAAAATGAAAATCTGAATTTTTTTTAGCCAACTCTTCCTGTGTTTGCAAAGCCTGGCCATGAAAAGGCAGGTTTGGAGATCTTCATCTTCCAGGGATTTTACTTAGAATTCCCAATAACCCCAAGTTCTTTGGTAGTTTTTTGTAGCACTGGGAGTTCATACGCCTGTTCAGAGCTCAGCATGAGGTGAGAAGCTGGTCTGGTTTGTATATCAGATGCTTTTGCATTTGCATTTTTACTGTGCAAGGCTGAGACTTGTATGATTTAGTATTTGTATTATATTGATGCCATCTTTATATCACAAGGTTTATTAACCCTTCACCACTAATGAGAGTGGTGAAACTGCTTTACTTTTAAGCAGTGAAATGAAATCAAAGCAGCTTCCCTCACCCAAGACATTTTAGATGTAGTTTAAAAAAAACAGGGCTAATGTGCAAAAAATGTTATCTATCAACCATGTTATCTACAAGCAGCTACTCTGAATACATTTTTGACCTGTTCTGCCACGTGAGGAATATTGTTGAGGAACACAAGCTGTCTTACCGTACCTTGCAAGAGTTTGCTGAAACTATTTGTTGAGTTAAGAGAGTACCACTGTCCTCACACCTCTAGTCACGTAGCCACAATGATGACCTGCTTAAACATCTGATATTCTGCAGGAGATGCTTTTTCAGTGTGGCTTGCACTGAACATTCCTGAGTTCCCCTGGCAACGAGCATTGAGATGATAGCTCATTTTTCTGAGTCTTGGGTTGCTGAGACTTCCCAAATATGCTGAGGTAGGGAGCTGTTTAAGTGCATTAAAGCACAGAGCTGGGTTTTGGAGCTGGAGGTTAAATTGTGGGGGAGTGAAAAAGTTATCAGGTCTCTTTACATGCCTTTCTGAAGCTCAGGATGTAGTTGGGAGTGTGTGTGGTAGTAACTGAGCGCCGGTGTGGCCTTCAGTGTGGATTCTGGAAGTTGTGAGGAAATTCTGGGATGGGTTAGTTGCCATTTTCTTAACTGAAACCATTAGTTTTGTCAGTTTAGAAAAGATAAATCCAATAATTCAGACACCCTCCTGCATCTGCTTCTGCCAATTTTACAGCATTCAGTAGGGCAGAAGGCAGAGGTCTATTTTACAGGACTCAAAGCACTCCAGACACTTTGAAAAATATCACATTAAAATGCAGTAACAACTTTTATTTAAAAATAAAAAAAAAGATGCCTCCATGGAAGATTCATTGTGAGGTGTTTCTCTCCTCAGACCGTCAAAAACACTCCTACAGCCTTGGTGTATTGAAACTTGATTCACTGTTCAGTGCAGCAGTTTCAATTCCCAAACCCATACACAGCTCCTGGAAGTGAATAGCAGTTTCTTGTCCTGTGTGATTGTTGAAGAATCTTCTTTTCAAGGAGGCATTAGTAAGATAATGGTTCATCAAATGGACATACTAAATGAGAATCAGATCTCAAATCAGATATTTTACAAGTGGGATTGGCTGTGAAGTATAGTTAAAAGTCAGCAGTGAAAAAGTCTGTATGGCGTCAAAGTGCGTTTTACAAAGATATTAATTTTGGCTTGTAAATGTGAAGAACAGACTTACTTCAGTATTATTTGCAGGTGATAGGTGTCAGATAAATCCAATGTCTGTCCACTTTCATCATCAGTGGTGCAGTGAGACCACGGAGGTGTAAGAAGCCAGAGGCTCAGATTTGGTTCCCTCCAACCCACCCGTGTTACCCACCTGCTCTCCTGTCCTGTAGATTAACTCCAGTAATACCTGCATGGGGTCACAGGGCCTGCTGTGTTACCCTCACCACACAGAGTTTACATCCCACTTTGTTCCATGGAGTCACCTCAGTATTGTCTCACGGTGTCAAACTCGTCCTGCTTATTTTTGGCCACTCTGCTCTGCATGTTTTCTTTTTACCCTCCTCTTCACCACAGGCAGTCCTTTTAGCTTTTGGCACTATTATTTCAAAACTCCTTTCCCTGTCATTTTCCAGTTGGAGCTCTCCATGACCCTCTCCTGTCCCTCCTCCAAGGGACCACGATGTGTGCTCTCCCCAGGTCTCTCTTTCTCACCCGGCTGCTGCTCAGCACCACCATCATCCTGCTCTGTGTTTGCAGGCACTCAGCACCAGGAGGACATCTCCAGCCTGGCAAAGGCAGGGCCAAGCCTTTGCCAACAGAAACCTTTCCTGTTTTTCCTTCTCATTCACACGCCAGTGGCTTTACACGAGTGCTGCCTGCCACCTCTGTGCATGGAACAGGGAGTCTTGGAGATTTCCACCAGCAAAGCACCAGAGAGTAACCTTTGCCCTTGTGATCTCCGTGAGATTTACAGACCATCCCTTCCACACCTTTTACTGAAACCTAATCAATCAGAAACCCATTCTGTGTTACTGAGAGGTGAGTCCATCTCTCCAGGGACTGGGAGGACGTGGGCTCTGGCTGCAGGGCTGTGGCTGCCATCTCTGCCGCAGTCCCACTGCAGAGCGCACAGGGACATCCGCTCGGCTGGAAAGCCAAAGGAAAGTTGTTCCTTCTGAAAGGAAGGAACCCCTTAGGAACAAGCAGGTGTTTCCTCCATGTGCCGTACAGAACAGGCATCACTGATTGGGAACTGGAATGAGTTTAAACACAGCGTTTCATCCACTTTTTAATGCCAAAAAGCCCCGACTGCCGCTGTGGCCACGCGTGGATGCGGGAGATGCTGCGAGCTGATGAAGTGACCCAGCCGGCAGCAGCACCGCGGCACCGTGATGGATGTCGTGTCAGAGCCTCAGCTGCCCCTTTGACCCGATCCTGGGTGAGCACAGGGCTGGTTTCCTCTTTCCTTTGTAGTGTTTAAAGAATTTCCTTTCAGTAGGTAACTGCACTCAGTGGCAGAAATAGAATTATTAGTGGCATAAAGTGTGTTCGATTTTGCTGTGATGGCGGGCACTGCGTCAGGACACAGCCTGGGAGGAGAGTTCAGCTGATTTACTCAGTACAGCGCCTGATTTTTTGTAACATTTCTTGGGATTCAGGAAGTAGTTGGGCTTAAGTTGTACTGCAGTGCTAACCTCAAGAAGCTTTCACAGGTTTCCTAGCAAGCACACCAAACCTCTGAATTTTCATTCTAAAATTTCACTGCAGAGTATACTTTTGCCAATGTGTTAAGCCTGGGGCATACTCAGAAATAGCAGACATGGGTGAAGCCTCAAATAATTCATTAGCATGGATTTCTCCAGCTTGAATTGCCAGACAAGGCTTTCCCTGTCTCAACAGTTCTAAAGAAAATGGTGTATTTACACCCAAAGCTGTAATTTATGTGTCCCTATGTACACAGATATATAGGACAGGGCTAGATTGAGTTCCCCTCCCTCCACCAAACCATCTGAGCACTTTCCTGCATTAATTAGTTTGGCAGATGTAACGTCCTTCACGAAATTCATGGTGTCTCTGACACTCTTCTATTTTATGGCCACCCCTGCCTGGCAGAGTAAGGGAAATTATGGCTGTAATCATGTGGATTTCTGCCTAAGCAAAACCAGCATCCTGGGAGGCGGCTGCACAACACTGCTACGTGCTTGCTGGATGCTCCATATGGCTGGAAGCTGTCAGTGTGCGAGTCTTGAATGGAAGCAGACTCCATGTTTCCAAGGGGAATCTCTGAGCAGCCCCTCCAGAGAGGCATTCCCCCTTCCCTGCTAAACCTCTGGTGGAAAGAGGAGAGGGGCACACCAGCTCACCCGTGAGGCAGAGAAGCACTAATAGAATATTGAACTGGAAGCTTTTCTCCCTGCACCAAGGCGACTCCCGCTCCAAACTCCTCCTCTCTGTGCAGAGCCCACAGTGATAAATTGATGCTGCGGCAGATTTTTTTTTTTTACCTTTTTTTTTTTTTCTTTTTGCAGTCTTAGCATAAAATGGTCAAATGATGTTCCACCGCAGAATTCAATTTCACAGTTCAGTTGGGTCCTTGATTACACTGCCAAATTCAGATTAATGTGCATTTAACTAACATGGATCAGGGCCTCCTGGCCGGCTGCCAGCAGTAATAGTAGCAACCGTGAGCTGTGTAGAGTTTGCTGCTCTGTCCATCCCTGTGCACTGCCACTGAAATTGATTGATTAAATGAACTCGTTGCCATAATTATTTGTAATTGTGCTACATGATGAGCCTGTGTCAAACCACCCCCCTGCCCTGAGATGCTCCACACATTGTCAGGAGTCACGTATGTTGTATTGAAAACACACAGATGCTCTTTTCCATGACAAAAAAGTCTAATTTTTGGGTGGCTGTTTTTTTTGTTTTTCCAACTATTGTGTTTGCAAATGTGAAGTGTTGGTTTGCTTTCAGTGTAAGAAACTTAGAGAAGCTTGGAAAATAAAAAAAAGAGGAATCTACAAATGAACAAGGCCTCCCATTGGGATAATTCCTTTGCGATTTTCTCTGATTTCAGGTGAAAATTAGCAGTTTTGTGACACTGCAGTTAAGTAGTGTGTCACTGTGGAAAAGGATTTAAGAAATGGTGAATTGAATTAGGCTCCTTGTCATACTCATGTGTGCAGTCACTCAAACAACAGCCGGAAGCGTGGCAAGGCAGGAGGTGACAGGGATTTCAGGGTACCACCACCTCCACAAGGAGAGGTGGGGTCATCCCTGGATTGCTGGGGAAAAGTGTAAGAAAAGACTAAGAGCTGAGAATCAAAATCCAGATACTGGTGTTTGAAAAGAAAGACATAAATTGGAATTTGCCAAAAGGCTGCTGGTTGTGAAAGGAATGGATTCTTGGAGGAAATGGCCCAGAGAGCCTTCAGGGCACTGCAGATACAGAGCAAATACACTTTTTGGAGCGTAGGTCCCTTCCAACCCAGGCCATTCCATGATTAAACAAGAATTATTGTATCTACAAACAGGTACTGGACAGAAGAATGGACCTGAGATGCACAAAAGATCTCATGGTCTGCCCTGGCCTCATTTGAGTGCTGATGAGAGCACAGCAGCCCAGTGGTGTAAACCTCTTTGTTCAGACACAGGCAGCAGTGTCACATTGAGGAGAACAGGTACAGGTACACGTGGGAGTGTGTTGTGCTGGCATCCACTGAGGACCTCCAGGAAAGTATCTGAGTCAGAAAGCTGTCACTGCTCTGCTTTTGTGTTGCAGGTGGATTATGATCGAGCGCAGCTGGTCGTCAGCCCCCCGCTCTCTGGGTCGGACACCTACCCCCGGGGCCCAGTAAAGCTACCTCAAAGTCAGAGCAAAGTCAGCTATTCAAGCAGCAGCTACCAGTACCCTCTGGTCTACCACAAAGCACCCCACTATCACCAGCCATCTCTCCAGCCCAGCTCTCCCTATATTTCCACCGCCTCCTATCCCAGCTCCCCAAGTATCACGTCAAGTGCTTATCCTCCACCCAGCTGGGGCTCCTCCTCAGACCAGCAGCCCTCCAGGGTGTCCCACGAACAGTTCAGAGCTGCCCTGCAGCTCGTGGTCAGTCCCGGGGACCCCCGGGAGTACTTGGACAACTTCATCAAGATCGGGGAGGGCTCCACGGGGATCGTCTGCATCGCCACCGAGAAGCACACGGGAAAGCAGGTGGCTGTGAAGAAGATGGATCTCAGGAAACAGCAGAGGAGGGAGCTGCTCTTCAATGAGGTGAGTTCTTTTGGGTGGTGTGGTGGGTTTTGCAGGCTCAACAGGAGTCGTGGGCCAAATGGCATCTTCAAGAGCCAAATTAATATCTTTCTAAAAGAGGTGGTGAGTCCCACAGGCATCTGTGCTGTGTAAATACTGTATAACCACACCAGTTTTTAATGAGCTCGGTCTCCTCCTGGCTTTAAACCTGTAATGTTGTCACAGCAATCAGCTAAGAAATGTATCAGCTGGTCCATGCAGGGTATCAGGTGCACAGACATAGCCTGGTGCCTTTTTCTGTTTCCTGACATAGTTGATCCTTCCAAGAGGGAGGATCCAGACTAACCACACTATTGAAGAAGCATGTGCACTGTATTCTGGAATATACATGCTTTTTGTTTCCTCCCTCCTTCCTCTCGTAACACTTTGCTTTCTTGATGGTTACTGAGCTAAGAGCTGACAGTGCTTTTTTTATGGAACCACCTGTGTTACCTCCCACATCTCCTTTCCTGAGTGGTTGCAGCCAGTTCAGAGCCCACAAGTGCTTATGGGATATTGTTTTCCCCATGTACATTATTTTAAATTTCAGAACACTGGTTTTCATTTGCCATTTTTTCACCCAGTTGTTTGGGACTCAGAGTACCTTATGCAACTTGAAGAGTTTTTCCATTTTTTTTACTCCCTGTTCCCTTAAAGAAGCTAGTGGGGTGTGTCCCCTGCTCCCTTTTCAAGATCACTTGGAAATATGCTGATCAACACCAAAACCACTGCAGGAGCCCAGGGAAACCTCTTGTGAGAATGAACCTTTTAATTCTATCTTTTGTTTCCTGTATTTTGACTATAAGTGGATATTCCCTCAGCACATGACAGACTGGTTTCTTTAAAACCTTCAAAAACTTAAAATTTTTTAATTTAAATGTTAGTTTTTAGCAAACTTCACCCAGTTCTTGCACAGTGCCTGGCTGTATCGGGTACTTGGGCTTGGCTTTGCCTCTGCTGGAAGGCAGCACTGAATTGGGCTGTGGTAGCTCCAACTGAGCATTTCTTGAGCAGTAACATCTTGAAGAAGGTCCTACATGCTGTGCAGGACCAAGCTGCTTCCCCGGCACGCTCCAGTCACTCGTGTCAGCTGAGAATCTCTTTTCAGCAGCAGAAATTCCTCTGTCTATAATGAAGCCTTCCCTGGCTGTTGTTTTGTCTCCTGGTCAGTGTTCTGACAGCCCTCAGTACCCCAGGGTCACGGTCACTGCCTTGTCTGGGCTGCTCTTACTGTGTGGTCCCAGTTCTACAGTCCCTTGTAGATGTGGGATTTGAGTCACCCCCTGTGTTACCAGCATTCTGTGAAAATTCCGTGCAAAGTACCACCAGGCACACGATGAGAATGACTTTGTTGCTTTGAACGATTGATCGGGTAAAAAAAAAAAAAAACACAACAAATTTTTGTTGTACTGAAGGCAGTTGGCAATAAAAAACCAATTAAATAGTTCTGTTCCTGCAGGCTGAAATAAAACAATTATCTACCGCTCATACTTCTGCAACTAGAGATTCCTTGTTCCTCCTGATGCGTTTACGATGACTGATACTTTCATGTAAATACATTGATTTTGCTTATGTGCTGCCCATAAGGATTAGGGAGGATGTGACTCATCCCAGAACCTCTAGTGAGCACCAAGAGAACAGCACAGCGAGAAAGAAGGTCGGAACCGGCGTCAGACAAGGCTTGTAACAACTCACAGGTGACCTTTGTGTGCCCCACAGGTGGTGATCATGAGGGATTACCACCACGAGAACGTGGTCGACATGTACAACAGTTACCTCGTGGGAGACGAGCTCTGGGTTGTGATGGAGTTCCTGGAGGGCGGCGCTTTGACAGACATCGTCACTCACACCAGGTGGGATGGGGCTCCTGCAGCCTAAAGCCCAACACGTAGCCTGGCTGGGAGGGGGATGCTGTGGCTTTCCCTCATGGATTCCTCTGGACCGTGCCCTCCAGAGCTCACCTGCTGCTGAGGGCAGCTGGGCTCTATACATGTATTTTTATTTTTATTCTTATTCTTGTTTTATTTTTATTCTTTTATTCTTATTTTTATTCTTGTTTTATTTTTATTCTTGTTTTATTTTTATTCTGACTTTTATTTTTATTTTATGTATATATAAAATATGCATGTGTGTATACTGTATTTATATATATATACAACATTTTTATATATTCCTGTGTATTTGTATTTATACATACAAAATACATATATAAAAACATGAAAATACGTGCCATATATATTCATAGAAAACATACTTACATATATATACATAAATATATATATAAAACACATAAACATGAATATATATGCATATAGCTATCTATGCATGTATATATATACATATATAGCTATATACATGATATCTATATTTCTGTATCTATTTATATATCTATATTTACATATCTATATCTATATATAAATATAGATATATTTATGTATCTATATATTTCTATAGAGATATATATATACTTATACCCGTACATAGCATGCTTGCTTTACCAGTATAAATAAGCCACTGCAGAGGAATTCCTGTCAATACCAGCATTTTTTAAATCAAAGGGAAAGAAATACCTGAGAGGGCTTGCTGGCAGATAGAGATTTGCTGCACTTTAGTTGGTAGTTCATCAGCAACACAACTTTTATCCATTACTTCCTAAAAATGGCCCCCAAAAAATGTTATTTTCACTGTTTGATGATCTGCAGTGTTGGTTTTGCTGTCATAACCACGTGAGTTCTAAGGGTGGTTTCCCTCCATACTCACAGCCCGTGTAACCAGGCTGTCAGAAAGGCTATCTGCAAACCAAGCCTAAAACATAAGGGGAAAAGGATTTTTATATCAGAATATTTTGCTTGTGGTGGAGCATGTTCCCATATTTCAGGTAATGTCACACCTTTCAAGCAGATAATCCCCCAGCACAAGAGCTGCCATGTATGGAACTGCTCTGCCTCTTCTGAGGGGAGACATTAGATTTTACAGCCCTCTTTCCATCTGCTCTTTGCTCATCTGCTCCTCATAATGAGATAGGGAAGTGGGATTCTTTATTTAATTTCTTCCTCTTGAATAAAAAAAAATTTAAAATTTCCACACCAAATCAGTGGGAGAGTATTTAGGGGAGCAAGAAGAAAAGCAAGGAATAATAACTCAGAAAATTTGTCTTCTCTCAGAGTTTAACAGACCCTACCAAGAGCAGAGCTGTAGCCCAGGTATTTTATTTTTTTATTGCTATCTTAGGGTGTGTGCTGAAATAAATCACAATATTGCAAGTCATTTGCTAATTACTGCAACTCAAAACATTAAAAGCTCTATCTTAGATATTTCTGACAGGAGTTTAACAGCAAACAGATGTTCCCAGGACACCACTTCTTAAGAGCTGCCATCTATTTTTTAACTCAAAACAGTCTTTTCTTAATCTTCTGGGCTTTTTTTTTTTACATTGCATGACCTTCCCTCAAAGATTTTGCTAAAATCCTGCAAATGGCAAACAAAGTTAGAGCAGAAATTTCCACGGGTGGTTTTCTGTTCATGTAAGAGAGATGCTGGAGACATCCAGCAATGGGGCAGCAGTACCGGGGTGCACAACCCATCCCAAAATGGGGGGTTTCAACCTTGCATAGAAATGAGGCCTCTTGTTTATTTTTTTTGCTGAAATACCCAGAATATTTTTAGGGAAGTCATAAAAGTGTTCTCCAAGAGCTACACCCAAGGCTTGATATTTTGTCTGCACAGTTAAGTGGGGTTTTTTTCTCATATTCATTCCATGCCTGTTTCCATCCCAGTGGTGGTTTCCCCTCCCTGGCAAGCATTGAACTTACTGTAAATAAGACATTCCCGTTATTTCCCAGAGGGAAACAGGCTCACTGGCACAGGCTGCATCACACTGAGCTTTTTTAGTGCTGCAGAGAGACTTGTCCAGACCTTGTTGCAGAGCTGATCCTCACCCCTCATCCCATGATGAGGGTCAGAAATAGCACCAGAGATTCTCCCCACAGAGCCACTGCCTAAAAGATCTGTACACTGGCCTGAAGAGGGACTCATGTCTCTGTTCCAATTCCCCTTTCCCACTGTCTTCCTTAACACTGTGGTTTTCCCACGCTGCTGTTTCAGGATGAACGAGGAGCAGATCGCGACCGTCTGTCTGTCTGTCCTGAGAGCCCTGTCCTACCTGCACAACCAGGGCGTCATCCACCGCGACATCAAGAGCGACTCCATCCTCCTCACCAGCGACGGCAGGGTGAGCACCAGCCCTTCCCCAGCACAGGGGCTGCCATGAAAGCAGGACACTGCCTGGAAAAAAATGAGCCGGGCCTGTGAAACTGCAGGGTATGACCTGTGAGTGACTGGTTAGAGAGCGTGAACTAACATGCTGGAGAGCTCAATCCCAAAAACACAGGCCTGGCCTGGCCTGGCTGGTGATGGACATCTGTGCTGCAGGCAACAATCCCTTGGGGAGGGATTGCAGCCATCACAAGGCAGTGGCAGAAGGAACTACACAATGTGGGTGATGGCTCGGTGACAGGAGGTGATGGGAGATCATCATTTAGGCTAAACCACTCCTACTGTGATGCCTCTCAAAAATACTTCCTTTTTACTACACTTAGTTATCCTTTAGTTAGCAGCCTCTGTATGTGTGCTCTGTTTCTCCAAGCTAGTGAGAAGGCTAACATCTTTCTATGCTAAAATAATAATCTGCATTATTGCAGAAACCCTCCCCTGATGGTCAGAGTAGCTTTTACATTTACAAGATGCTTGATAATGCCAGTTCCACACTTCCATGTACTTCGATGGGATGCTGCTGCCAGTTAATTGGTCTTTGTGTTGTTAGTGAGCAGGGAGGGAGGGGGACAAAATGCTGCACACGACTTGCTCAGTAAGCAAAATGAAGTTTGTACACAGAGAAAATTGCAGGTTGTTACACACCTGTCTAAAGCAAGACTGAGCAGGTTGGGCTGTTGGTCTGGAATCAAATCTAGACCTTCCCTTTCAGAAGGTGAAGCTTCCCAGGCCTGGTCTAACTTAGCCAAAGGCTCCCTTGTTTAATTTGATACCCACTTCAGCAAGGAAGAGGGGTTTTCTTCCTACAGCACTCACAGGCTGCTCCTGTTAATCCTGTCAAGGAAAGAAAATCCCACGTGTGTAGGAGTTCTTCAGTTGGGATTTCAAACCATGTTGCTGAAATGACATCTGATCTGTGCTGAGATCTGCATACAGTACCTCATTATACTCATTACTCCAGTACTTATTATCTGCATTGCAGATTTCTTCATGGCTCTGTTGTGCAATTACCTTTTTTTAGAAAATCGTCTTTTTATGTACTCGAATGAGCAATAGATATGCAAAACCTCTTGTGCTCCTACAAAAGATTGGGCTCTGCTTCCAAAATACGCATTATTTCTTCCATTCTTCATCCTGTAAACTGAAAAATACATTTAGCATGGAGAACTTGGCTATTACTGTTTTAGAAACACCAACAATCATGATTCTCTTAAAAATAATACCCGCAGCTTGAAAAAAAGTAGTGTCTGCACTGAGTCCAAAAGAAAACAAATCGGTGCTGACAATAAGTCTACACAATGCAGGCATTTATGCAACTTCCCACCCCAGCTGTCCAGGGGCTGTTGCGTTCATTTTGTATCCCCAGGCGCTGAGTACATGATGGGATACACGGCCTATGGACCGTGGGTCACCGTGGCACTGTGCAGGGGATAACTGGGAGTGATGGGAGTTAGGATAATGCCCAGGAAAACCCCTGTGATAGCTTCTAGGCCTCCAAATAACTCCTGGGCAGGGGAAAGACTTCAGCCTTAAGGAACAAGCTGTTTCTGAAGGGGGTGATGCCACTGACACTCAGACCAGCATGTTTAGGTTGGGGGTTGGAGGAGTTTTCACCTTGGCATTGTACAGCGACACAGAGGGGGAGGTGATAATTTTCCGTAATTTCTGTTGTTAAAAAAAACTGGCATAAAAGTATGAGTAGGCACATGATGCAGCAAGAGCTGCTCTCCGGAGTGCTTGTGTATCCCATTATTTCTATTTCAGGTCACTGCCACAGCTACTCAAGGACAGTACTAATTCCCGAGTTCCCAGCAAAGGGAGCAGGTCCCTTTAACTCTTTTTTGGAAGAGTCTTGTACCCTTCCCCATCTTTCCGAAATCAGCTCTGTTACTACATAAAGATGACATTTTCTTTAGTGATAGTCCATGGTGTGAGGTGCTGGTCTTCAAAAACCATTGGCAGGGTTTTGCTTTCTGTGGGTGTGGGGTCTCAGTGGTAAAAGGGAGTGGGGTGAGTGCCACTTGTTTCACCCGTTCTCTGGCAAAGTCACATCATATTCCTGGGTACACATCCAGGAGGGGAGTCTATCACTTGAAATGTGTTTATTACTGAGTATCAGCATGCATACCTAACTACAGACATGGGGGTTATAAATATGCAATAATAGATTCATGATAAGACTGTTACTTCAGAATTTTTTGCTTTCCTTCTATTTTTAACCATTATAAGCCATTTATCACCTCTGCATCTTTTGCAGGTAGAGAGGCAATGAGGTGTGACAGATGATGTTAGTAATGAGCACCACTGCCACTCTCCTACATCTTTCCCTTGCCTTCATTTTAATGAATTTAAAGTTCCCCAGGCTGTGTTCCCACCTCCAGACACACTTCCAAAACTGTGCTGCTGTCCTGTCCCAAACAAACGCTGCTGCTCCATCCCTGTCCCTCCAGCTGCAGCCAGAGGTGTGTGTTTCAGAGGCACGTATGTCTCACAGGAATTCACCTTGTTACTCAAGAGGGGCTTTTCCTTTTTCTTTTCAGATAAAATTGTCTGACTTCGGGTTCTGTGCCCAAGTGTCCAAGGAGGTTCCCAGGAGGAAGTCGCTAGTTGGGACACCGTATTGGATGGCTCCGGAGGTGATATCCCGCCTGCCCTACGGCACCGAGGTGAGTGCAGAGGGCACGGCAGGGACCCAAAGCTGCTGTTTGCCCTCTGTGGGGTGCCTTGGTCGACCTCACAGAGCTCAGGGGGCACCGTGCAGATCAAAGGCATTTCCACAGGTAAGCTAAACAGCAGCAATCACATTTGCCCCAGAGTGCTGCATCGACCCTGGTTGTAAAGTGTTTCTCCAAGATGAAGTCGTTAAATAACAACGCCATTTAGCAGGCTTAGTGTAATACCTTTACGTGGCTTAAGGTGCTGTAGGAAAGGAAACTGGCCTCATTTTCACATTGGGAAAGACCCTTTGATGCTCTTTAAAATATAAAGCCCGGAGCAGCAGTCACAGGTGTCCACACCTGCCTGTGCCAAACCCGCAGCCAGATCAGGTGCCTGTACTGCACAGCCCGGTCACATCCGTATTTGCACTCTGCTTTCATCCAGCTGAAGCCTGAGATTCCCTTGCTCTGGAGGAGTGCCAGCAGAGGCACAGGTCCCACAGGGTCCCAATCTCAGGAGCCAGCTGGGTGGGTTGGATTGCCACCCTCTGCGGTAGCACGGTGTCCCCATCGGGCTCATTCCTTGCAGTCACTGCTCTCGTTAGTTGAGAGACAGGGGTAGAGAAAGCGCATCTGTGGGAGCTATTTTAAGCCCGGCCAAATGGTTCTGAAAAAGACAATCCACACATTTTTTTAAGAACCCTTCAGAGGAGACCAGCAAGGTCTGCAGTGCCGTACCCCGTCCATGAGGAAGCTCTGAGTCACAGCACTCCTGCACTGCCAGCCTGGGAAGAGCAATCCCCTCTCCCGCGCTCAGCCGTGACAGTGACTCACGGCTCCCCAGCAGGAGACACGGCTGCCTTTGCTCCTCTGCGTGGGGAGAGGAGCTTCTGCCTGATAGTGCTGATAGTAACAGCTGCAGAGAGCGACGCTGCAAGGCAGATAGAGCCAAAAATACAGATATAGTCACACAAATACACACTTTATATATATATATATATATACACACACATAAATATATATATACATAAAAGTCCAGAGATACAGAAATGCACAGAGAAGGGGAAATGAGCTGAGACAGATGCAGCAGGAACTGTTTTGGCACAGCACAGAGAGTGCCTGCCCCAGGGCGAGAGCACCCCACAGGTACTGATGTGCTCCCTGGATGGGTGCCATTGTAGAAGACATTTCAGGGGTAATAACAGCTATTATTAGCCCATTAATAGCACTGGAAGGATTATAAATTGGCTTGAACTTATGGCTACATTAGGTTTCCCCACCAGAAGGAAAAAAAAAAAAAGGATTTGAGCTAAAGGATAGAGTTGGGAAAGAGAAAAGCAGTATGAACTGGCCCTGGCTGTATTTGGGC
Organism: Platyrinchus mystaceus; assembly: GCA_035041135.1. Lineage (NCBI taxonomy): Eukaryota > Metazoa > Chordata > Aves > Passeriformes > Tyrannidae > Platyrinchus > Platyrinchus mystaceus. The sequence goes on from JAWWLV010000121.1 coordinate 762,448, forward strand.
TGGCAAATGACAGGCATTACAGTCATTAGAGAAATGGAATTTTGGAACAGATCTGCAGCAGGCCAAGACCAAAATAAAAAAAAGTAGGGTTGGTTTGTTTTTTTTTTTTGGTCTGGAGCTGAATCATTTTCCAGAGGGATTATATAATATGTTACCTGTGTTGGCTGGAAACAGCCCTGGGTGTAGTAAATGCTTCTGTTTGCCTTGGGGTCTTGAATGAAGTTCCTGTCGTTTTTGAGCTTCAGGGGACACAGAGTAACTGATTTCACAGCAGCTGAGTCCTGCTCTGCTCTCCCACTGGCTGCAGCACTGCAGAGCCAGCCTGGGGTGGGTAGTCGGTGGCTGCCATCAGTGCAGCTGGAATGCAGGGTAGGAGGGCGCAGCATCTCCAAGGCACAGGGCTTCCAGTAGACAGCACCTAAACCAGCTGCAGACCCGGTTTGTAAGTCACTGCTAATCCATTTCATCCACCAGTTTATTCATCAGAAGACAAAAGCATTGTCAGCTGGTTAAAGAAGGAGTATTTATGGTGGTGGCTCACCAGATCTTGGCTTCTTACACTGGCCTCAGACAGCAGCATGAGCCCCAGTGCTGAGCCTGTTGCCCCTGCCCTGCACTACCAGCAGTGTTCACAACCAGCCTGTGTGTTCCAGGTGGATATCTGGTCCCTGGGCATCATGGTGATAGAGATGATCGATGGTGAACCTCCCTACTTCAACGAGCCGCCGCTGCAGGCCATGCGCCGGATCCGGGATAACCTCCCGCCCCGCGTGAAGGACATGCACAAGGTCAGACTGCCCGTTAGGGGATGAGGGCCTTACAGTGACACATTTAATAACACTGTTGGCACACACTTGTAAGTTCCCACCTGGAGCAGTGGTTCCTGCACAGGACTTGTGTGGGGAGGATGTGAGGCCAAAGCCATCAGCTGTAGCCCTGTTTGTGCCCAGCCCTGGCTTGGCTTTTGCAGCCAGTGATGGCACAGGGAGCTGGGCAGAGCCTCGTGCTCCCTGTGCTTCCCAACCGGACCAAGGACCAGAGCAATTCAGCTCAGGGGGGTTGGTATGTCCCCGCCCAGTGCTGAAGCCTGTGTGCACCTCTCATTTTAGGTGTGCTTTTGGACATCAGTCCTGAGCCCTCAGCCCACATTAATGCTTTTCTCACACCCCACCCCCCCGCAGAGCTGTGCAGGGGGTGCTGTTCTGCACCCCACCGATACCCAAATGGTTTCAACATCAGCAGCATGTAGAAGACGTACAGCTCAGTACAGCTGTTACCATAGGCAGAATCACTGTGTCCCTTGTCTTCCCAAGAAAAGCAGTGTGCACAGGGCCAGAAATGGATGTTTTTTCCCACCCCTAACACTGGTGTGGTGTTGCAGGTCTCCTCAGTGCTCCGAGGCTTCTTGGACTCGATGCTGGTGCGGGAGCCCTCGCAGAGAGCCACAGCACAGGAACTGCTGAGACACCCCTTCCTCAAACTGGCTGGGCCCCCTTCTTGCATTGTGCCCCTCATGAGGCAACACAGGCATCGCTGAAGCCAACAGCTTTTTGGGAAGAGGTCAGTGCAGAGTCTGGATTAACGGCCCTGTGGGAATGCCAGCAGTTGTGTGGGAACTGCAGGCAGGGAGGAGTAAAACCTTGTGAAGGAAAACCAGCCCTGCCAAAATAACGCGGTGTATAAAGAAATCAAGGCAAGTGCTCTCTGTGCTCCCTGTGTGTGAGGGGCAGGGCAGTGACCCTGATCCCGGCTGGGAGGCTACGCTCCACCACGGACCATCGCTGCCCAGCGCTGCTGTGTTCCCAGCCATGCGGGGAGAAGGCACCAAATGCACAGGTTGGAAAGGTAACAAGGAGAGCCCAGCCAGAGCGAAACACCGGAATTTCACTGCAGGCTACGGCACTTCTGCTCAAGAAGAACACTTTTCTGACAAAACAAAGCACTTTTTATCTCGGTCAGAGCAGTGCAATGTATTTTGCAACGAGTTTGTAATTTTCTGTACAGCCGTTTTGATAATTTGCAGTACTTTGTCATGTACCTGTTGTGTTAGTTAAAGTAATAAGTGTTACCTTAGCGAGAATTTGAGAAGATAACAGTTTCCTACTTTTTTAACCCTTTTGAAAACAGGAAAAAGGAAAAAAAAAACAAAAAACCCACAACCACCTTTAGGAAGTTGTAAAGTTTTGCAGATTTCCCATGGGGTGAGGAGAGCACTCATCCCACCCTCTCGGCAGCCTGAAGAGCCAAGGATAAGTGATGTTTGTGGGAGCTCTGGCAGCCCCCCCCTTCCCCCCTGACAGAGCAGCAGAGCTGCTGCTGAATGGGAGTGGTCACCTGGGTCTCCCTCCCCTTTTCCCAGGGTGGGAGCCAGCGCATCCCGCCTGCCTTTGCTCCAGGGTCAGCCCAGGCCACGGCCAGCCCTGTTTTTTATGCCACCACTGGGCCAGGTTTGCCACCACAAAAGCCTCTGTTGTTTCTGTTGAGCTCTGGCAGTGGGAAGGGATCACCCCGTGGGATCCCCGGAGCTCGGACAGACCCAGGGGATGTGCTGCCAGACGTTTGCCAGAGAGGAGAAGTTGTGCTGCTGTCCAGACCTTTCTGAATGTTGATGCAACAGTTGACTACTATGGTACAATTTTGTGTTATTTGTTGGATGACTTTGCATGTTAACTGTAGGCCTAAATAGATTTGCCTTTAAAATTTTTAGAAGTGCTTCATAATTATTTCAATGATAAATGATTTTTATTTATTAATGATTAGTTCTTTTTAATTATGTATGATACAAAAGCCATGTTTTTCAAGTTTGGGTTTTTTTTTTCTTCCTGACCTCATTTTTCTGTATCTTTAAGGAATCACAAAGCCAACTTTGTGAAAACGCAGTTTCTTTCTTACGATGGAATTTCCTAGTTGATAAATTAATTGTTATTTATTGTAGTAAATTATAACCAAACATCTAAACCTGGCAGGAGCTGTCTCTTCTTCCTCTGGGAGAAAAGAGTTGCCAATAATAAAGAAGCTCCTTTAGTTCTGCCCTTAAAAACTTAAAGAATATTTGAAGGGAGAGAAGCAATTTACATTTTTTTTTTTTTTAAAGGGAGATAAATATGAACTGGAACATTGAATAGATGTTCTTGTGTGTCTTACTCCCCCCACTCTGCTTTCTCTTCTCAACCCTGTTTGCACATTTTAAGAGGACACTACAGAAAATGAGTTTGGCTCCCAGTGCCCACCTGGGCGAGAGCAGCACCCACAGCCTTCCAGGGGTCTGTTTTGTAGTCTTGACAACTCAGGAAAACCGGCTGCACCAGTCCAGGCAATGGCATACAGGCACAACTGTAGTACTAGCCACAAAAGTTAACTTTTTTAACCGTCTTTGAATAAAAAAAAAAAAGGGGGTTGGTAAGGGTTTTTTTTCTTCAATATTCAGCACATTTTAGGCTGTGAAAGTGAAGAATTTTCTGCAACTTTCTTATCATTAGATACTTTAAACAGTGTTCATCAAGTTTACTGAAAGTTTTGCCGATTTCAAAAGTTTTTTTTGTGAACACCAGCTACTGGTGAGACAAATGCACATGCAAGTTAAATAAATTAATTAATAAACACCTGAAGCTTCAGTGTGGCTTTTTTCCCCGTGCCTTTTTGCTGTTTTATAAATTTGACTCAGTCCCACAATACCGGACCAAGCAAATATGAAAAAAGAGTTTTCCTTCACCCAAAATTAAAGAGAAAAAAGAAAAGACTTACCCAAGAACATTACGCTTAAATTTAGAGGAATACTAGAGAAATAGACATTTCAAACCAAGATACTGTGATTTAACCACTCTGAGAGGTCCCCCCCAAACATACCCATCTACACACACACACACACACTTATGTTAGAAAAATAAACAACTGTCCTCTAAACATAGAAAAACCCCACACCCATATTCCAACATGAGTTGGCAATGCCAGCACTTGAATAAAACACCCTGACCGTGGTCAGTCAAACAGTACGGAGCATTTTGAGATGTGATGAGTACACCCACACACCTCTGCACGATGAAGTTCTCCAGAAGGACTTGTCCCTGTTGGAATGTTTCCACCTTGCTTTCCCTGCCTCTAAATAATCCCTTTTTTTTTTTTTCCCTTACACATCCTTAATTTTTGGCTTACAACCATTCAGCTCTCACACCTACTGACACCATTCCTCCCAGTTTCCCCAGCAGCACCAGCTGACGAATCGACAGTGTTATTTGTTACCTCCAAGTATTATAAATGAGGGGTTTATATTACTCCTGATGACTTTTGGTCGCTGAAATCAGTAAATATTTCAAGATACATTAGCCGTCACCTAAAAGAAAAACACAAAATCCCCCAAACAAACAAAAAGTCTTCACTTGGGCTGTTTCACCCTCAGCACTTCAAATAAAGCCAGAGCTGGGCAAAAAGCAGGGAATAACCACGGTGTGTTACCTTGGGCTGCACAGCTGACTGAGGCTGATGCCAAGCTCCACAGATGTCCAGGTGCTCCGGTGTGTTTATTCCTGCCTGTCACTAAGGAATGATGGCTTTTTCTGAGGTCACAGTTCTAAAAGCATTCACAAATACCCATAATTTCAGTAGCAGAGGCCGGGACATTTACTGGCTGTGTAAGTCCCCTCCTCAGCAATACATCAATAATTTATAATTAAAGTTCTAATCATAAGTACTTGGTAAGTCATTAGCAGCTGCTTTAGTAAGTGCCTAATTATCACAGGTCCTTAAAGAGCTCAGTAGGGTGATAAGTTTCTTGTATTTATCCACCATGAAACTGGTGTGTTCATAAACATCTATATAAAGCAAAGCATTCAATTTGCAGCTAACCCATAATAAGCCATCAATGAATGAAAGATAAATATAAAATTAAATCACAATAAAGTGCTGCCATCCTCAAGATGCTGCTAGAGCTTGAATGGGCAGCAGGGAAGCTGGACAGCTTTTTTAATCTCATAAATAATTTTTCATAAATAGGCTTGAAAAGCAATGGAAAATTCAGATCAAATTCAGTAAATATTAACAAGAAGATGGAAAGAATTAAAATATTCAAAGGGTTTTCACCCTACATCCTAAATAACTTTCTTTACACAACATACATCAGTCTAGGGCGCAAACTGTCAGTGAACTGAAATTATTGTTTCTAATTCCTTTCTTCCCCATTTCAGTCCAACAAAAAAATTATTTTCTATCAATTCAGAAAAATGAAAAAAAAATCACTGTATTCATGCAACTAATAACTTACAGACACTCTCCACCTGAAAGTGATGCCAGGTGCTTCCTAAGGGGAAACCTCCATCCTCTGACATGAAAAGCAGTGTAAGTTCTTCAGGGGGTGTGGGCACAGGAGCTGCATCAGCTTTTTGGGGGGTCAGTGCCGGTGCCACCACTTCAATGCACTGGCCAGGGCTCAACAGTGGGATCAGGCAAGGACAGCTCCCTATGACCAGCCTGACAGGGTCACTGCAGGGTGAATTCAAATCAGTTTGCAGAGTCGACCATAATTTAGCATTTTTTCCATCTTAAACACCTGCAGATGTTTGAGAGCATCTCCCGCTTAACACCAGGCGGGTCTGGCTCACTTTCTGCAGGGGGAGAAGCAGCAACGTGACACACAAGGATTCAAGGCTAAAACCCACCAGCAGCTTTAGCTGAGCAGGGCACAAACTCCCAGAGCAGCCTGGGGATGATGCCCAGCCAGCAGCTCCACACCAAAACCACTGCCTCTCCTACAGTGACCTTTGGCAGCTCAGCCAAGCCCCAGGTTTCTCTGCCTTCAAACACGGGGCCATCCCAATATCCTGTTCCTGTGGCCACCCGGCCAGAATGTGCTATTAGGGAGACAGATGACCATGAGAGGCTCGTCTGGCATCTGCACTTCAGCTGTTTGCTTCCTTTTTTTTTTTTTTATCCCATTATTCTTTTGGATGTCAAACACAGGAGCAGATGTGCCAGGCTGATGGGAGCTGGCTGGGAGAGCCTTTCTGGCTGGAGGGCAGACAAGGGTGAGGCAGGACAAAGCTGATAACTGTGGCTCCTCTCTATTAAGGATGAACCTTTAATCCTTTTATTCGCCCTCCTGCTACCTCTGGCTTTTTCTAACTGCCTCTAAAACAACCTTTTTTTTAATAATCAGCTCATTGTAGGCAGTGGCACTTGGTCAGCCTAAAGCCTGCCCAGAACACTTTCACTACAGTGTTGAAAGAAAAGGGCAAAGCCACAAGCACCAACAGTGCAATAATTTTGCTTCTTACATCCAAATGAGAAAAAAAAAAAGCCAAGCATAACATAGAAATGAGACCAGGAGTAAGACAAGACTAAAGGAAGGCTCGTGCTGCATCCACCTTTGACAAAAAAACCCTGTAAATTTTGGAGGAGGCTACAGCACTAAAAGCCAGTGAACTTTCTCCTCTTACATTTCACAACATTGAAATTACTATTTTTCTTTGATTATTATTCGGGTTTAAGCTGAAAGAAAACAGTCTGTTTGAGTCACTGCTTGGATCAAACCAGCTTAGGAACAAGAAAGTATTTTGCATCCCTTAAGTTAACTCAAGGCCTGGACTAATTCCTGCTGAGGAAACACCAGAGCCAAGGGAAGTACTGGATGGTACTGGAGTGAAACACCATTGCCCACAAAAACATGTAAGAAAACAACCAAGAGATAAGAATAATATTAAAAATAACCAACAAATCACAGAATACTGAACCACCACCGTGTCTTCACCAAACCGTCTGCTCCAAAACTCCTGCTAGGATAAATCCTACATTTAACATGCACTCGGCGAGATGTATTTTTGCACTGATTCCATGAGGTATCATGGAGGACAAAGCATCACATCATTTCAAAAGAAGAAGGCAAATCAAGTTATTATATATGTACATGTTTTAATTAATTTTAAAAATCGTCTACATTTAAGGACAGATCTCAAGGACTCCCTTATATTTTTTTCTGTTACATTAGATTATACCTGAATAATCTGCATAGTAACTTGAACATTACTGTTTTCTTCTTTTTTTTTTGTTTTGTTGTGAAAATATCAGTTGCAGGTAGCAATGTAACATCTCAACAACAATCACAATACGTGCAGGATGTCCAGCCAGAAGCATTTTTCAGTTGACTTGCAGTAGCACGGCACTTTATAATTTGTGTATCAATACTTTTTTTTTTAAAACTTTTTTTTTTTTTAACTTGATTTCAGATGTGGCTCAAGAAGCAAAAACAAATTTTCTTCACTCGATCTCAAGTGTGGGCTCAGCTCCACAGCTGACTGTGATCTGCTGCATTGGAGTTCCTCCAGTTAATACCAGCTCCAGGTTCTGATCTTTAAATTTATTTTTTTTTAAACACACCTGTATTTGCCTCCATGCTTTCCTTAACATGGGTGCAAACGTAGGAATGTGGTTTGAGTCCCTCCATTAAAGGCCTGAATGGACTCTGTCCCCCAGCCCTGCTCCCTGCACCAACAGGAGCAGAGAGGGCTCAACACTTCCAAGAGCAGTGCAGGGGGCAGGTAAAGAGTCTCCTGAGAAGGAAAAAAGCAACAAATAAACCCAAAAAAGCTAATTTTGCTCCCTGTGTTAGACTTTGACATGTGAAGCATTTCTGTTTCCAGATGATCAGCCCAGCTGCTTAAGAAGGTATTCAAACCACCTACTGCCTCAGACACCTCACATCAGACACCGAGTCCTCTTACAGACTCTGCCCTGACTGAGTGAAAGCCCGGCCTTAACCTGCGTGTCCCCATGAAACGCTCACCGTGAGGTGCTGTGAATACCATCTCTTGCCCCCCCAGTAACCTCTTCCTCACCCACAGAAAAAAAGTGCTTTTGCTTTTTCTACCTGATGAATACTCGGGTTGCTCGATCCTGCTCCCTATCCCATGTGCTTGTACTGAGATCTGTCCCGAGGAATCTGCACTTGGCTGGCTGTCAGCTTGAGGTGGACGTGGTAAATGCCAAGGGTGATCACGATCACCAAGCCCAGGATCAGGCCCAAAATCAGAGGCAGGGTTTCTTCCAACTGCTCCCTTTGGTCCACTGGGCACTTGTGTTCTGCGGGGAAAGGGAAAAGGGGAAAAGAGAGCCATGAATGAGACCCTGCAAATCTGAACTGCTGCAGCTGCCAACTGATCTCCTCAGAGTCACCGCTCCACAAGAGAGTCCCTGCACAGCCCAACCAGCTGCAGCAGCGAGGACAGACAGTGACAGAAATATCACTGGAGCCCCAGGGAGAAAATCAATTGCTTTGGAGGAAAGTGAAATCACAGTCAACACAGGGAGGGAGGCAGAGGTAACATCTATCAAATCAGCCACTTTCATGCCCATAAACTCCTGTTCAGGCCCCTCTGCCACACATCAATGGCCTTGCTGGGAATGGGACAGCAAGAGTACGTGTTTCCTGACTGTGGCTGAAGATCTACTTTGTTTATTTAATTTTAGAGTCTATAAATACGGTATCATGAGGCCTCAACATCACTCAGTTTTTAATCCTGCATCAGACTTGCCCTGCACATCATTCAGAGATTTCCCCCCTCTACCCTCAAGTTGGCAGAGGTTTAAGAGCATCACTCTCCCCTTTCCATGTGCTCCCCACAGGGAGTTCACCCGCCTGGCAGAGCAACACGTGTGTCTGTGGTCAAACAGCATCCTGGAACCCCATGTTGTTCATCCAATATGGCAAAGGACAAGCAGAAACAACACCAGCCCCCCCAGTGTTCTTCCCTCTGGCTGATGAGTCTGTCATGGTCTGATAAACCTCTAGAAAATATTAATAACCACAGCTGCAAGGGGAAAACACTTTTCTCTTGGGCTTGTAAAGGCCACCAAGGTCAGGAAACACATTACACTGGCGATCCCAGTTCAGTTCCCTTACACTTCCAGAGTCTATGCAGGCCTGACTGACAGGAGCACGGTGTACTTTTTTCCCCACAGGATTGCTGCTTCTCCATGCTGAGGGACAGGCAGAGCCCACGCTGCTGAGATGGGGCTGCCAGGACAGAAAGAAGAAAAATTCTAACTCGGGAAAAAAAAAAGGTTATGTGGTACAGGAGGGCCAATTCTCTGGCCCCTGGATCACCTTCTTCATAGCACTAGAAATGTCCTGAAAATAATGAAAACTTTAAGAAAAAAAAAAAAAAAGGAAAAATAGAAAGGCTGAGTGTTAGATGGACAAATCCAAAGGGCACCATGAATTCCTGCCCCTGCTAAAGACTGTCCAGATGGGTTCCCCAGGCAGCTGATTGCAGGACACGGAGATCTGCAGTAACCACGAAGAGCAAATGCTCCACAAATCTAATGGCATGTGTTAAAGAGCAGGAAAACCCCAGAGAACCCCCAGGCCCAGGCAGGAGGCGACAGCAGGGACCTGTCTCCAGGGGTGCCAGCACCTCCAGGAGCTCCGGTGAGTCCTGGAACGGAGCCTCCTCCCAGCACCAGGCTCACAGCGGTGCCATCAGGAAACATTTCAAGCTGTAAATGAAGTGAAACAAAAAAAGCAAAAGTGAAATGTAGTCTAACAAAAAAAAAAAAGTAAGTCCTTTTTGGTTCCAGTTGCTCACAGTTTCACCAGAGGAGTGATTAATCACCAGGACTGTGGTACAGGAGATTCAGCAATTGCTGCAATGCAGGGGTTTTGTTTGTTTGTAGTAAGGAGGATGGGGGGAAAAAATTCCTGATTATTATTATTTAGCTCCCAAAATTGGTTTTCTAGAGCTCTGTGAAATTCTTCCCAGCTTAGGATGCTAAGGCCTGACCAAACTCACGGAGACACACCACCAGGCTGAGCTGACTGCAGGAAAAGCCACACACAGGGCAGAGCTGCAGGGCCAGGGGTGCTCCAACTCCACAGCCCCGCTGCCCACGTGTGGATACAAAGCAGCACCCCTCCCATGGGAAGGATCCATGCTAGAGGAGCTCCTATGTACCCACCCATAGACAGCCTGGCAGGCCAGGGGGTGCTGAGCTGCCAATTAGCAGGAGGAGATCACAGCAGCTGGACTCTGATTTTTGCTTTTAAAGTGGTTCTGTAGGTTAAACCCTACAGAAAAGGGAAAGCAGCCTGCTGTAAACCCAACTGAGGGCATTCCACTTGGCTCAAACACATCAGGTCTGCCCACGCACCTTTCCTTACATGAGGATGAGGCTGCATTTGCAGGAGAAGGGGATGAATGTGAGGGTCTGCAGCCAGTGAAGAAGGCAAAGCACCAGTGCTGTGATGCAGAGAATGGACCCAACTCCAAAGCACCTGCTCGTAACATTTGAATTCCCCCAGATTTTGCCAAAGCAAACTGGCTGCAGAGCACAAAATATGCCAGAGGATGTTGCCAGAGCTCTGGTGTCCACAGAAAGCCACAGCGGTATTTAAGTGTCTGAGTCACAACTCAGAAAGGTGTCAACTCTTGCAAGCAGCCAAGGAAGATAGTTCTTTATCCTGACACTTTTTTAAGAGGATTTAAAAAAAAAAAAAAAAAGGAAAGGCAAAGCAAAGCAAAGCTGGCAGTCTCCAGCAGCTCACCCCCAAACATGCTGCTCCCCAGCTGGACCCGCTGCACCACCGCGGGCAGAGCAGGCAGCCTTGCACAGCAGCTGCCTCCTGCCTTCCCAGCAACTTCTCCTCCCCACACACATCCATCTTCTCCTTTTGGAGCAGATCACCCAGGTCTGGGCTCTTTGGAGACTGTAGGGAGAATGGGAATGGGGCTGGGGGGCACCCAGCACGGAGGCACTGGCAAGTGCTCAGCATAAACACATCTGCAGCAGAACTCAGGCTCTCCAGGTGCTGACTGCTAGGAGGATGAATTTTGTGTTTTAACATGAATATAATGTGAAAACACATCATTTTACAACAAACAAAAACAGTTTCACATTTGTAACAGTGTACTTTAACATTTATACAGCATTTTTCACCCCATAGGCACTGAGGTCCACAACACTGCAGGGAGGCAGGCAGCAGGTATCAGTCCTGGTCCTTCAGCCAAGGAAAAGGCAAAGGGGGAGCAGGAGGGAAGAAGGGTTTGCATGGAGTCTGTGGCAGACACAGATTCAGACATTCAACCCTACCAAGCACAGTGGGGGCAGGCGGGCTGGTTATGCACAACAAATGAAACCCCACTGCATTGGGAACTGCTACATATTTTTAAATCAACGATCCTGCAGGAGAGCAGCCCTTTCTGGTAAATTTTCACCCATATTTTGCTCCAGGTCACAGGGATCTCAACATTTCCCAAACTGACAGGATTTACCCTCGGTGCAGGAAAGCAAAATTTAACTCCATTAAAAGTTCTGGTAAGGCTGGAGTTCTGCCACATCCCAAACACAGCAGGGTCACCCCTTTTCCCGAGGTGCCACCCCCCAGTCCCTGCCCCATGGAGCACAGGCTGCAGATGGCTACAAAGGAGGCGTTTAGGGACGTTGCTCATTGTTCTTTTGTGCTGTGCAGCACCAGGCTCACGTACTGCCACGGTTTCTATGGTGAGTGCTCGTCCAATTTCTGTACTAGGCTACGAAACCACCTCACAGGCCCATTTTCTTGTTTCAGATCTTTCTGCAGAGCAAATAGCAGCAAAAAAAAAAAAAAAAAAACCACACAACACACAGCGCCGTCCCGCAGTCACAAATACCGGCCTGAGGACTGGTACAGGGATTGTCCAAAGGGATGGAGAAAACGGGCCAGTTATGTCTGGCATGACCAGATGGGTTTTTGACATTTTGAGGTGGGTGTTTGTAAGTAATTAGATTTAAAAGAAAAGAAAAAAAAAATTAGAAAGAACAGGGTTTTTTTTAATGTGTCCTCAGTGCCAAGGACCCTTTGGAAAATGTGGCCCCTGATTGGGGTGGCTCCAGAGGGAGTTGAGACCTCCCAGGATCCCAGTCTCTAATTCTCAGCCTTTGTATCCCTTTGTATTTTCCATCATAATGCATTATATTCACATGTATATATATATATAAAAATCAAAAGAGCTGGCCATTTCTCTGGGGTTCTTTCGTTGGTTTAAATGTTCTCCTCACACCCTCTTGATCCAGCTCATCTTTTTTACTCATCTTTAAAGCTGAAAAATATATACACATTTTCCCCACTGAAAAATTAAATTACCAAGCTCTGAATGAAAAAAAGTGTTCTGCTGCTTCTGTATTGAAAAACATAAATAAATATATCTTTATACATATGGATTTGTGAAGGTTGAAAGCAGTGCCCTTAAAAAAAAAAAAAGAAAAATGATACTTCAGCACGTGAGTTTAAGCATTCAAAAAAATAAAAGCAATCCAATCACTCCCTACAAGCTTTTTAATCTACCCCTGGTAGAAGAGTGTCAGGACTAATGAAAGAAACCTTTCTCCCATTCCTTTGTGGTGAAAGGGCCCTGACCCTCCTGCGTCTCTGCGATTCTTCTGCTCTAGCAGGTCTCTTTCTCTACGCTAAAATATTTTAAAGTGTTCTGTAGCCTGTTCATAATTAATAGGAATTTTACCTAATGGGAAATTAATGAACCAAAAAAGAGAAGGCTAATTACTGTAATTTAAGATTGGCAGTGGTTCTCAGACCCCACAAAGGATCGTGTTTTGCCATGCGTGTGCCGAGGACGTGCTGCTGGGAGAAGCGGCACAGCCCTGTGTGAAGCTTCATTGATAAATGACCTCTCAGGCACTTCTGACCACTCTCTCCAGGTGCTCTCTGCCATTTAACTTCCAGTGGAATTCGACAAAAAGAAAGGTAATTGAATAAAGAGGGCAGCAGCAACAGAAAAACAAAGCTTGACAATGAGAGAAGCCGCGCTTTCCTCCAGAGGAGGAATTGCCCACACGTGTTTAAAGATTGCTAAACGGGGTCTCTTTGTGTCCTGGAGAAAAAAGAAACAAACTACAGCAACAAAGGAAAAAGAAAGAAAAAGAAACAAATTTACTGCCTGGTAGGAAAGAGCATATCATGAAAATGGCAGGTAGATTCCTTTGGCAGTGAGCCCCAGGTTCCACTGTTTTAACTGGGAGCTCTCAGGCTTCTCTGGTTTGGTATCACAGAGACGCAGCAGCTCAAACAGAGTCCAGACTTGCATATTTTAAATATGCTTTTCTCAGCCTCCAGCGCCTTCCCACATACAAAACCTACTCCATACTACACTGGCCCTGCCATGAGTAATTCAGCCACGCAGAGCTCTGCCAGAGCCAGCACATGTAAGAGCACGGATTTACTCCATCAGTGAGAGGAGGTAAGTCATGAGTGCAAGTGCTCAGCTCTGCAGTCACTGCTGGGTTTTTATTGTGTGCTAAAATATTTCCCACATGCAAAATAATAAAGCCCCACGTTTTTAATGCTAGGCTTGAAAATAACATCACCATTTTCCAGCTCGTTATTAAAAGATTTGGCTATTACATATTTTATTTGCATCTTGTTACACTAATGGACTTAACTAATTTGATAAGGTAGTGCTATAAAACAGGGACTAGTCTCACCTAATTCAGGTGAGCATCTTTGCATTCCCTTTACTCAACCTGATGGAAGAGCCAAGGGGGAGTCAGGGAGGAGAAGCACCATGGGTTCCTCAGGATAAAGGCAGGCAAAACTGCAGGAATTCTGCCCCATGGCAGTATTGCTGCTGGCTCCAGTACAACCCGTTGATACAAACAGCATGCCTTAATTTACATTTTCTTTTATCCACCATTACCATTAAAGAAACCCAAGAAGAAGAACGACATCCCATGTGTTTGCCACACGAGGCGCCTCACTGAAGTCCCTGTTATGCTTCCTTCACTCTCACAATGGCCATAAATCAAACTGAAGTCACCAACGTGCATCCCAGGTATCTCCTGCCACCACAGCCCCAGGTTTTCTTCATGGTGCAGCAGCCCTAAAAAACCCCTGGAGCTGTGCTGAAGCAGCTGCAGTGGAGACACCCAAGCCTTGCAGTGCTCCCCAGGGACCGTGCAGTTGGGGCTTGCTGGCAACCTGGCTCTACAAGTCCTCACAGAAGCCAACGTACATGCAATGATTTAGCAGCTAGGCTGAATTTGTAAAGGTTTTTGGAGAGCCACAGAGGCAGGGAATGGGTTGGAGGGACTGCAGGGAGCACTGATAAGGGAGCTGGAGTGAGGGGAAGGTGCTCTGATAAAGGTGGGACACAGATTCCTTCAGTACATTGCAACATCCCCAAAGGCCACAGCGGCATCAGCATCGTGGGGACGCAGGACTTGCCTTCACCCTGCACCTTACCTTCACTGAAGACAAAATCCGCGGGGATGTCGAAGGGCTGGAGCCGCACTTCCGACAGCAGGAGCTGCACGGACTTCTGGTGGTCGCTGGAGGTGAGGGAGATGGTCTGCTGGGCCTGGCACTCGTAGGACTTCCCAGCCGGGGTTACCAGGGCCGAGAGCCGGTGCGAGCTGGCCGTGTGCTTCCCGGCTGGCCAAGGGACACAAACAGAGGTCAGGTCCCGTTCTCCAGGGGCCCGAGGTGACTTCAGTGACAAAGGCAATGGACTGAACAGGCGGGTTTGCAGCTGGTGCGCAATGCGGCACCCGCGCGCTCCGCTGCTCCTACAGCACCGCTCCTGTCGCGGGACCCGAAGCCCATGAAGTTGGAGGAATGGTTTCTATTGACACATGTGCAAGTTTTAGCCTGAGACTGTGCTCATACTCCCCACATTTGGGAAACTGCAATTCCTGCGGCCGCACTTGAGCTCAGAATTCAGGTGGGAAGGAGCGATGCAATTTGGGGAGCACACTACAAAGCAGAACAGGTGTAATGCCTTTCCTGAGACTACAACAGGACTATTTCACCCAAGCATAAATTAAAATACAATATTTTCCCATCAAGCTCATTTTACAAACGAAGGCTGAATGCAGCTCAGCAAGGTGGAATGAGGGATCCTTCCACCTCCCGCTCTTCTGCAGCCCTTTGTTCCCCTCCAGCAGCACAGAAAAGCAATCAGTGTTTCACATTGGCAGAAGCTGATGAGGCATGGCCACCACCATGTTCTGGGGACTCACACATTAGGAACACCGGTGGGAAAAGAGCCTACTGTATCTTACAGCACAAACTCTTAGCGCACTATTCACTGGAGTTCAAAAATCCTGAGGAAGAATGATTTGCAGATGACAGTATTTCAGTTTTTGGTACAAGACAACTAATTTCTGAGCAGAAACAAAATATAAAAAATATGAAAGCCGAAAGAATGGAAACCCAGCAAGAAAAGAGGAGGCTGCTGGGTGCAGAGGCATGTAGGGGTATGATGTCAATCTCATAGCTATCCTGGGAAACCGCTGCCTTCCCACCTATTCAACCATCATCAGAAGCAAGGAAATAATTAACCTTAAAAAACATCTCCCAGAGGAAAGGAGGAGACAAGCTTTTTCAGCTCAAGTGGCCTCCTGCCCACCCCTTTGGGCCCTGGGTCCCACCGGAGAGCCCGAGGCAGTGCAGCACACGGGCAGAGCTGGGCTCTCCCTCCCACGGCAACTGAGGTTATTAAACACAATAAAAAGGGAGGGGGGGCAAAAAAAATAGCACGCAGTTTAGACCTGGCAGCTGGTCCCGGCTTTGTCGGGCGGGTTTAGGTCTTCCCCGTTAAGCTGTGCTTAGGCAAGTAGCCCGCGGGGTGCCCGCCAGACCCCCGGGATCCGCCTTAAACCCCGTCCCCCGGGCGCTTACGGCTCACGGCGTCCTTGAAGTAAGTGCGCTCGGAGGTGTCATAGGTGAACTGGATCCGGCTGAGCCTCCAGAACGCCTCCGGCCCCCGGGACGTGTTGTGCCCCTCCTGCCGAGACAGGGCTGGTCAGGACCCCGCACCGCCGCCGCGCCCCCTCCCCAGCTCCCGAGCGTGCGGGGGAGCCCGTACCTTCAGGAAGAAGAGTTTCAGGGTGTACGCTTGCTCCAGCCAGGAGAGCTCCAGCTCCGACTCGTTAGTGCCACACTTGCCCTTCATCTCGGCGCCCCGTGACAGCGGGATATCGGCTTGCTCCGTAATCAGCTGGAAACGGGGAGCGGGGGCTCAGGGGGGCGGCCTCGGGGCTCCCCTGGGAACCCGCGGCCCCCCCACTGCCCCGGCTGCAAATCCTCGGAGGGGATACAGAACTTTCCCAAAGTACCGGCGGATGTGTGTGTGTGTCCCATGCTATCCCCGGTCCTGCCGGAGCCCCGGGAGCCCCCGGGGCCGCCCCGCCGCCCCCAGCCGCCACTCACATCCACGTAGTTGCTGGCCCACACGTCATAGGGGACGATGAACTTGGCGGCGAATTCGGCCATGAGACAGGTCGTCCGGTTTTCCCGCACCACGAAGATGTCCTTCTCGGGGTTAGGGGAGAGCCCGGAGAGGTTTTCAACTTCTTGCTCGGCGGCCAGGCGAGCCGCGGCGTCTGCGGGCACAGAGGGGCTGAGTCCGGCAGCGATGGGCCCCTCGCCCCAAGCCTCTGCCGGCTCACCTAAACACCCCCGGCACCCCTGAGCTCAATGGAGCAAGCTCCTCTATCGCGACGGGGCGCCCCTGTCGCGACAGAGCAGGTAGCGGAGATGGGGCAGCCGGTGGCGGTGATGCGGGACGGGTGCTCGAATAGCGCCGGGTCTGCCTCAGCGCCGGAGGCTGCCCCATCGCGACAGGGCTCCCTGTCGCGACTCGCCGCCGCGGTACTCACGCAAGACGAGAAGCAGCCCCGGGAGGCGCCCCCCGGCCATCCTCCCTGCTCGGTCCCGGCGTGGCCGCGGCTGCTGCAGCTGCTCCCCCCGAAGGGTCCGCTCCGGAGAAAAGAAAAAAAAAAATTATAAATAAAAAGGAGGGTGGGGAAAAAAAAAGCTGCACACCTCCTTTCTCAGGAGCCGCACAGGCTGCAAAAGCACTCTGCTGTGGAGTGGCGAGGAGGAGGGACGGGGAAAGCATGTGGGTGTGCGGGGAGGAGGAGGAGGAGGAGGAGGGGAGATGCCGGCGGAGCTGATGGAGGCGCCCACGCCGAGGGACGGGGCGTACGCACGGCCGGGCGGGGAGGAGGGATTCCCCCCCTCCGGCGGTGGGGACCCCGCGGAGGGGCCGCCGGCGATCCCCGCGGGGACCCGGGGCCGCCCCGACGTGCGGCTGGAGCGGAGCGGAGCAGGGCTGACCCCCAGCGCTCCCCGCTCCTCCGGGCACGGCCGGCGGTGGGAGCAGGGCCGGGGCCCCCCCGCCCCAGGGCCCTGCCGCCGGTCCCCGCCGGAGAGGCCGGCGGGGCAGGGGGGGATGGAAGAGGGGATATCTAGTCCAGCCGGCTGCTCACGGAGCGTCACTAATTTCGGTGAAGCCGAACAGCTGCTTCGCGTGTTGATTTAGAAAGAAACGTGCAGCTATTTTTGTGTGGCAAGGTCAGGAGCAAACCCGCAGCCTTTTGTGAGCGGGAGAGGCACCTGAGCTCTAAGGCGTCGCGACAAACCATAACACGTACTGTAACATAAAACATACCATCCCGTAGGTCCCGAGAGCCCCAAGAAAGGTGCATTAGAACAAAACCCAACACCGGCCGTGCCTTTGCGGGGCGTTTTGGGGGAGCAGGGAGGAGGTGACACCCGAGATGCGCCTCAGAGGGGGGGACAGTGCCAGCTGTGCCGGGGCTCACAGCGGTTTGTCCCTGCCCGGCGCCGAGGGAAGAAGGGGCTGCAAGGCGGTGTGATAGGAGCGCACCCCCTCCCTGGGCAGGGAGGGCTGCCCGTCCCCCGCTCCGGGTGTGCGGTGCTGTTGGGGCCCCTCAATTGCTCGTCAAACGGCGCCTGCCTTCCCTCCCTCCGAGCCTGGGGCCAGGGGCTGGGCCGGACCCCTGGGCTGTCGGTACAGGGGTCTGCGGTGGCAGCAGGCGCGTTGCCCTCCCGGGTGAGCTGCCGGTCCCCCCCGGGGGTGCGAGGCGGTGGCTGGAGGCCACTCCGGGGCTTCCCCGCTCTCCCTTTCGCCGGGTGATGCGACGGCGTAATATTATTTTTTTTCCCCGTCTCTCATCAAGAGCTTTTTTTGGAGCTTTAACGCGCTGCCACCCTCGCCCCGGGACCAGGAGCACATCCGATTATTTACAATTTACAGCGACACCGGTCCCAGGAGCAGCAAACCCTACACCGAGGATGGGGGTTTTTTTTGTTAAAAGCCAAAGGGACAGCAGCTATTCGGAGCGTGTGGCGGATTCACCAATTCACATTTCTAGTTCAGGAAAAGGCATCTGGAGGAAAAGGTCCAGGGTTTTGCAAGGCAAGGTGAGTTTTGATTGTGGGCAGCTGCCCTTTCTCTGCTGGGGTACGCACCTGCAGATAGGGGCTTTCTTGCCGGGAAATAGCCCTTTAAAAATAAAAGCAGGTACTGAAGGAACATATTGATTTTTTTAACTATAATGTTGAAATTCCTTTTCTGCTTGCTGTACGTATTAAATATATTCTGACCATTTCCTCTCTCTCCTGTTTCATGATAAAGAGTCAAACCTGCCCTCCGCCCCAACAGTCAGACCTGTGTTGGTTGTAATACAGGATTAACCCAGAGATAATAAGTTCAAGAGACTCTATAAAGGAAAAAAATATAATCTTCTATACGAGTCTCTTTGACTATAACAAACTATATTTCTGTGGCAAGAGAAGAGCCCAGTATTTAACTACCTTCTATTTCCTCCCCTAGTCCCCTATTTAATTTCCAGGCTTTTTGAGGTTTCTAGGTAGCTTCTAAGCCTCCAAATGCAGAACTCTGAGCAGCTGCCCCTGCATCCAGCCTCTGTTGGAGGGTACCACAGGGAGCAGCTGGGAGAGAGCAGCTGTGCTGGAGGCACAGGCAAGCCTGACCCACGGAACAGCACCGCGGCTCTCCCAGCACCCGCCTGCTGTACAGCACAACAAAAAACCCTTCAGCTCCAGGGACAGTCACCACTTCCAGCCTGCAGAGCCACGTTTACCCTGTTCTGCATGGCAAAATAAAGGCCCAAGATTTCCTAAAACCAAATAAGCTCCAAAATATGGCCAGAACAGAAAGGTTTCACCTGAGGGAGTCAGTGCAGCATTACCTGCCCTGAAATGCTGTGACTGGGGCCAGCTTATAGTCACAGACTGGATCACCTGGAACCAGACCTGCAACCTGCCCTTAGCCAAGCAGTCTCCACTGCTGGGGGTGTCTCTGAAGGCTGAATCCCCCCAACTACCCCCCAAGTACCAGGCAGCAATAACTCTTACCAGCCTCCTCGGGGATAGCACACAGCAGAGTGACAGTGGGGCCCCAGCCCTGGAACCACTGCTGGCACATCCCGCAGGAACAGGGTTTTCTGGCCGATTGGCTCCTCTGGGATTTGTCTGCCACTTTGCAGCCGGTTTCACAGGCAGCCTATGGGCAACAGCATGTGGAGTCTACAAGGAAATCAGCCACCGAGGGGTATTTTGGGTCTTCAGTGATGCAGTTTAACCACACTCAGGTGGTGCAGGTGTTAAACAGAGCCCACCTGGAAACAGTTAATGACCAACCCCCAAATTACTGGAGGTGAAAGAATAGTGGGCTGCCTGTGAGGCTAGGGTGTCATGACCCTTCCCATCAGAGCTGAGCTGAATTTATCTGAAGAGATTCAGAGAGGGAGAATCTGCCACTTCCCTCGATGAAATTTCACTGAAGTGGAATCCATCACCCCGGCAGGGAATGACATTTTAAACCGCTTTAACTTGGTATCAGTGTTCAAATTGATTAGCCTATTTCATCTCAGTGGAAATTCTCACCTCATTACAATAGCGGCCAAACTTCAAATAATTTCTGAATCAAATACAACTTAAACAGTATTTCAAAATACTTAGCTGACAAAATTCATCACTTAATTTCAAATTACTGCCTGCGTTTTATGCTAAATTGTCAATGGATAAAATAGGCATCAGTGTTGGGAGCTGAGCCTGGGAGCTGAGGTTTCCTGCTCTGCGGTTTCACAGAAGCCCATTTTCCCTCTGACTTGACAAATGTCTGGCTCCTGGCTGAGCAGTGAGCACAGACTCAAACAGGGGCTGTGGACAGTATTTTCTAGCCTTCCAAAACCCGTGTTTCCCCCGATGGATAGGACACTCGCCAGGGAATTAAGACAGGCAGGTTTGATTTTTTTTCAGAGAGGGATGTGAGCTGAACCCAAACCCTCCATGTCCAGTTATTTCTTTAACAGGCAGGGCAGTGTTTTCCAGCCAGGCTAAGTGAGCCTAAGATGCTTCACCGTTCAAGTTCCCTCTGTATCTGGTCTGTTATTTGCTTCTCTTTTCTGGCTAGAAACCACTATGGTAGGCAACAGTGTAAAATTCCATCTCTCAGCACTGTTTCCACCAGCTGTTTTAGAAGACATTTTTAATTAAAAGAAAAATCAGAATTAAAAAAAATGCCTTGAAATTACAGGTCCTGTCCAGAATGGTCTGAAAATGCTGCTGCTCCCAGCTCCATCCAGCACTTGAGATCAGCTTAGGGAGCAGGGAGAGCTGCTCCCAGTACACAACTTGTCTTTTAAAACATCATAAGGAGCAGGAAATGCCTCCGTAGGTTGTGGCATCAGAGTGGGAATTCTGAATACGCATCACAAGTTTGTTTAAACCCTGTTTTGAACACCTCAAGACTCACTGACCTCTGTCTCAGCTGCATTCTCAAAGCTGTGCTGCTACACTGGACTCAGGCTGCTGCATCTCCAGGCAGTGCTGCTACACTGTACTGGGGTAGACCTCTAGTGCTGCCAGGACCAATGCTGCACAATCCTTCTATCACTTAAGTAAAATTTAAAAAAAAAAAAAAAGACTCCTTTGACTAAATAAGCTGTGATAGAAATATATTTACACTATGCACATTTTTACAGGAAATACAACTTGCTAAAAATTTGCAGTTAATAATACCACCGCCCTGCAATTCACTACAGTCAAAACTAAAGGATTTGAATTTTTAAGGTTTTTATTAGAGAAGTTGAAAGTTTCATCTCAGGACTGACAATAACATAATTATCTCTTTTCATTTATTTTGTTTATAGGAATATGTAGAATTTGTTTGTACAAGCATATACAACAAAGTAATTGGTGCTTAGTACATTGAAATCAGGAATCTGATTTGTTCTAAACTACCAGTTTTCCATGCAGTCATCTTTGAATTGGCAGCATGGACAAATTCCAAGCGGAATGCTTACATGCATTGTTTTGCAATATAACTACAGCAAGCTCTGGAAACATGCAAATTAACACATTAGCAAATTAGTTTTTTATATCTAATGGACATAAAAAGGTTATTCCTGATATGAAATTCTGAAAATCTGCATAAATACTTCTGTGTAAAATTAAATTAGTTATGTACTTTTCTTTTACTACAAGTATCAAGAATGCCCACGTAATTAATATACACACATATATATAGAGACCTTGTAATGCTAAAAGTCTTTGTAATTAATCAAACAATATTCTGTGCCATACATTTACTCAGTATTTACCAGCTAGTAGCATGACTGTGGTCATATAGTAGGCATTACAGTCTTAGTAGCATTTGTATCACATGCAAATATACTCTTAGCATTTCTGTTTACTAATTTTTATCACGTGGCAACATGTATGTGATTTTCTACAATGTTGTGATTCCCAAGTGTATAAATACTTTTTACATTTTCACAGTTACAAACTTTTTGCCAAAAGCCATTTAAACAATCTTTTAAGTTACAATGAACTGTAATATCTGGGATCTGCAGCAACAGGATCAAAATGCAATTTCTATACAAGCAATGTAGGATGTAAACTTTTCTTAAAGTGCCTAATATGTAATGCCTTAGAGCACTGATCAGTTTTGGCACAAATACACTGTATTTCCCTCAGGTTATCCACTGCAGTAACTTTTACAGGATATGGGCTCCTTTCAGACATTATGACAGAGTTGATATGGCACTTGTGAATGACATCATTAGGCTGCAGAAATATCCTGTCAAGTTACTGTTGCACCTGATGAATTTGGCCGATGACTTTGTACATACTGTACTTCTGAATATATGCAGTTACCTTTCAGCTGCCTGCTGCCTGGAAAATACCTCGGAATATAATTTATAATCACCCAAACTCAGCTCCTTACTCTCCTGATTATTAGGGTGACCTGGCATAAGATCCGGTTTGGCGGGCACGGTGACATGAGGTGCTGAGCATCTGATGGGTGGTTGCTTGTCGGGATCTGGCAGCAGGGGGGTTTCTACACAACGTGTCACACGTGAGAACTGAAATGGTAAATAACATGACTCGACTACAGTTTTGTTGCCATTTGAGATGATGTTAAAAGTATCTGCTGTGTTTCGAGGCTCCGATCATGTAATTGTGGTGCAGGCAAGCTGCCTGATGAGACACGGGAAGGACGGGGTTTAAAACACCATCTTCATCTTCGGGTTGGGGCTTTTCTGAACAAAGGAGATTCTTACGGAAATCCAACAAAGGAAATTCAGTGCCCAGTGTTAAAAAAAAAAAAAAGAAATAATGCAAACCTTAAGACTTGGTGGTCCGTAGCTACACTTTACATATTAAAAACAAAAAACCAAAACAACCCCATTCTAAAAACAAAACAAAAACAAACAAACAAATAAAAAAAACACACAAAAAAAAAAAAAAGGAAAAAGCCCACTTTTCAACCTCAGCAAGGTTATTTTGAATTTTGCTCTCATTTTAAAAGGATGCTGTGTTCTCCAACTTCAATTTGCTTGTTGAGGCTTCAGACCACTGTTGCTGGCCTGCGATCCATCTCTGCTTCCAGCTTCACCATCTGCTGCATCTCCTTTGCCTGCAATCCAAAATAACCGCATGAAGCGTCGCATTAGACCTTTTGTTCAAAAGGAAGCACACGTTTTACAAGACAGTGTCTGAGTGAAATACAGGCAAAACACACTGAGATATATGTAATAACATTATTTTTACACCCCTCAGCCTCCCCCGTGTCATTCTGTTTTCAAAATCAGGTGTAATCCTTATATCTACAAATTCATGGGGAATATTTTTGATCCTATTCCAGGACTTGTGGGTTGACTTTCTAAAGTGTGTGGCAAAATGCAGAAGCCCCAGTTTTGGGGAAGGAAGCTAGGCAGATGCCAATTTGACTGTTTCTCCTGACAGGACATGTATTTGGGAATGTATTCTTCACTGCTGTTCTGTGAGTACTCCAGTGTGTTAATTCCTGAAATTTTTAGAGAATTCATCTATGATCTGGACTTATTTCTTTCATAAAGGCAAGAAAAGACTACAATCCATCGATGTAACATCTTCCTTGCAGTAGGCAAGATTTTTTGAGTAGTAATTTTTTAAATATTAGTTTTTACCAAATAATCTCCATTTGGCCTGGAGATCCTTATAATTACAGAGGGGGTGTTTGTCACCTCAGGATTAAACTACTGTTATATGCTCCATGGAATTACATACACTGAATCCACCTGAAACTGTATCCAAATGCATTATGCAAAATACAGCAATGAATATATACCAGATCTGGCTATAAACTCTGTGTGCCTGAGGCTTTGCAGGCAGAGTTAAAGCACTGTGTATAAATGGTAACTGGCCTGGGAATCCCCTCTTAGAGGGTGTTTGTTTAATTCCTTTCCTTTCCCTCTCTCTCTCAGACACAAACATAGGCACAATTTCTCTTCCTGTTACAGTGTTTTGGTGTGAAACTCTGTAGTTTAAAGAAACTTGGACTCAGCATCCTCATTTTCCCTGAGGCCTCTCAATCTGGGAAGTTATTTAAATCCATAACTCCAAGGACCCTGAATGAATTGACCCAGAGAGCAATCTAACCCACCTATCTTTACAATCAAACTGCTGAGCATTAGGACAAGTTTAGGAACAGACAAACCAAGCCAATATTTTCCTTTGGTTTAACTGCTCCATATCCATCATGCAAGGAATAACGGTTAAGGGACTTGATTTACATAAACTATGTTCCAAAAAAAGTTGTAAATGTTGCTTAGGGAACACTTTCTACACAAGCTCCTACTTAAGGAGTCACCTATTCTTTATGTGCAAACACATATTTGCATGTGTGAAAATGGGCAGATGTAGGTCTAAAGTAATGAGATGCACCACTACTCCTTTTGCAAGGTAAATGTGGATTTATGCAGATGTGACATACCTGCCTTCTTGAAAAATTTAGCCCTGTCCTTTCTTAATTATCATCATCTTAGGGAAAAAAGTAATTATGATAGTAGCAAAGAAATTGTCATAAATATGATTAAAAATTAATCAACACTCTCCATTTAAATGACTTAAAAGTTTGAAAGTAATGAAGAAATAATTTTAACATGAAAATATGGAAACATAATAAATAAATCAATATGGACAACCTCTTCTGAAATGATGGCTGGATTTTGCCTGTGTGTGAAATGAAACTCCAGATGAAACAAAACCTTGTGGCTGTTTCTCAGTGACTCACACATCTCACGTTTTAGGCTTGTGACTTAACTACTGGCACACAGTGTCCTATAAATATTCTGCCAATGTATTGTGTACAGAACTGTTCTAGAGAGAACCTGGCTTCAAAGAACACATTAGCATATAACAGCACAGGGCCAGAGTGCCTGGTTTTGCCAGTCTGAGTCTGGTTCAGACAGTGCATTCTGACCTGAACACTCGAACAAAACTCAGGAAGATGAGCCTTCTGGAAGGCAGCACTGAACCTACAGTGAACCCATGAAGTGAGGGACAGCCAATAGACTCTGCTTTCAAGATGCTCTCTAGTGAGATCTCAGGCAGGCTAGGAACCATACATAGTAAAAGAAGAATAAAAATAATTTTTTCCTAGCCTAACACATGCTTTTTTCATCATTATCTGTCTATAAATAGATGTTGTTGAAGTGGGTGCTGTCGGTGGTGCAAGATGTTATCAATTCAGATCAGGCAGTACTGTAACCATGGGATGTTCAAGCCCAGTGCAGCTCTTTCCCTTGGTAAGACAGGGGTTAACAGAGATTTCTTGTGAGTAACGATTATTTAGGGAGCCACAGCAGCACAGCCACATCACAAGTGTAATTGCCATACCTTGTAACATGTGAGAATTTGAAGTGAATTTTAAAGTGCTGGAAGCCTCTCAGGCACTAGGAAGCTACTTCTAGCCATCTATATTTTGCTATTCTTAGCGTGGAATTACTTATTTTAATCCCATGCTAATATATGTGGGTACCCTTTGTCTGACTATCAGCATTAGCAGGTAATCATACGTATATTAACACTAAAAGAGTTTTCTTAGATCAACAGACACTCTCACACAGTTTAGAACTCTAAGCAGATCTTTCAGTAACAGCAGCTAATGTACAAGTTAATCTCTGAATATTTCCTCTGCACATCCCTGTTCATATGCATCTGAATTTGAGATGCTAAAGCACAAAATACTGTTAATATTGTGTCAGGCTCAAATATCTGTGTGCAAACAAGATTAACATCGTGTTCACTATGTCAATGGCACTTCCCAATGGTTGCATTTACAAGGAGGGCTGCAATGATAATGATTTTAATTTAGAAGGAAAGCACACTGAAATAATAGTTTGCTTATTATACGTCCATCCTACCTTGTGTTTGAGAGACTGCATGACAGGATTTCAAAAGCTGTTTGTACAAAAATAATAATGTCAAAATTGAGTAATACAACAAGAAGCAAATTAAATGAATGAAAACTGAAGTGAGATTGAAAAATTAATGCAAGAAAAACATACATAAAACAAAACAAATTTAAATTCATAACAATTTGTATTGAAGGCTGTTTCTACCCATAATTCTACTTTCCTACATTGTATATTTGTATGAAAATTTTCTTGCCTTGTTTTGATCAGGGAAAAAAAAAAAAGCTTTGAAATTATCATTAAAGAAATACCACCTTTATCTGGATCGAACTAGCTTCCATACATCAATATGTGTAACAATGAAACCAGAGCCAGCGGGGGTTTTGCACTGATGCACTTTTGGGGCTAAAAGGAAATGGTCAAAACAGCATGTGTGAAAATATATGCTCTGATGGATCAAATCAGAGTGGGTTAAAAAGCTGCTGAGGGCTCTCCCTGTGGCAGAGGCCACCACATGCCCACACAGAAGTGATAACCAGCACGTGGATGAGTTTACTCCATTTAATCACTGATGATTTAAGCTGACTCCATCCCTGCCCTGAAATGGCGTATGAGAAGCCCACGTAGGCTGGACCATCGCTCAGCAGCAGCAGCTGTAACCCCAGGTGAGGGAAGTATCTAACTGCTCAAAGAGGTGACCCCTTTAATGCTTCACACTGCCTCCATCCCTTAAACACAACGTGGTTATCACATTATGGTTAAAGGCACAACTAGAATCATTCTCCTCTTGTCCTTATGCTTTTTAAAAAATGGATCCAAAGCTCTCTGAAGCCAGTGGAAAGAAACAACTGATTACACCTATCTCTGGATCAAGCCCACCATTTTTTTGTCAACTGTCACACTCTCTACAGTGATGCTCCAGATCTGCTGTAGCCCAGTGTCCTCCCCCAGGTCCTGGCTCCCCTGGGTCCTGCCTTTTGACATTGCTCAGGAGCAGACCGACTGACAGATCCATTCATGCTGGATGTTTCAAATGGCCTCTACAGAATGTTCCTGTGAGGGAACAGAACTTGTGGTTGTTGTTCCAAAGGGAGGTGGGGCGATCAGAAGACAGAGCCTGGGTGGCTGGGGCTTGCTGGTAGTAAAGGTAAATGGCCAGTCTTCGCGAACGAAGATCTGGGAAAGGTCTTTATACCTTTCAAGCCTGCGCAATGGATTTTTTAGGTGAG
>JAWWLV010000121.1:789267-806633 GCA_035041135.1 Platyrinchus mystaceus
GGACCGGGATTAGAACCTGTGGCCTTGGCGCTGAGAGACCAGCATCTTAACCGCTAGGCCACCGGGGGTCCCCTTGCTGGTAGTAGCCACCTGAGATCCTACATGCTATGACCCCCTAGAAGTTACCCAAGCTGCAGCTTTTGGGGCTGTAGGACTCTGTCCTGGTAGTGGAAATACTTGATTTGCATGTACTCTTCCCCTGCAAGATGGCTTTAATTCATGTTATGTTTTCCAGAGAGTTCAAGTTCTGAACATTTAATAAACAAAGAAGTAAATACATAACCCTTGAAAGTAATGGGTATTAAATGCTCCCCTTCTCTCTCACCTCACTGAACTGCTGGGTATATTCCCCTTGCAGTTTACATTTGTAAGTACAGTACTGCAAGTCCATGCACTTATTACAGCTCTTCAGGCTCAACCTTTCAGCAAGGGAACTGCTCAGAACATAGTGTTGCTTCAACCAGAAATAAGATTAGAATTTTCCTTTCCTTGCCAAGCAGTTTTTCAATTAAAAAAAAAAGGGGGGGGGGTTTTACAAACTAACAGAAAATAATAAGGTATTTTAATTAGGAAAGGGTGTACTAGTACAGATAAAACTCCCCATGCTACTGTACATCGCTAGAATTCAGTCCAAACTCACTGTCTCTTAAGAGTTCAGAGATGCTCTATGCACGTTTCACCTCGAGTTTTCCAATCAGCACTAGAAATGTTAATTTCCGAAACGAAGGAAACCGATTGGCTTGAGGTACTTTTTTGGGATTAATTACAATGGATACACTGGGTCTTGTATGACTGTCACGTCTTGCTAACGAGTATCAAATGAAGAGCTACAAGGACAGGCTCTGGCTGACCAGTTCAGCTTCCACGTGCTTATCTGAAAAAAAATCTGGTTCTGCACCAATATTTACGTCACCTCATCTCTTCATTTTGATTCCCCAAGCAGGTGAGTGACCATCAACAAGGACACTGTCCCCATTTTGGTAAAAACTTACATTTAGGAGCATTCTTACTCTGCCTGACTCAGGTTACTGTTTTCACTACCTTGCTTTTCTTTTAAGCCTTTAAAAGAAGATACCTGCTCATTCTGCTTCTCCAAGACTTCCAAATGCTCAAGTTGAACTTTTTTCAACTGATCCATTTCCTTTGACTGCTTCATTGCCAGCTGTAATCGAAAGAAAATAATTGGGGGGGGGGGGGAATGCAACAAATTATTAACAAGTAAAATAAAAACTTACTAGAAACATACACATATATACTGTTGTCCCCCATTTAGGTGGCAGAAAACATCACAGGAGGCCTGTTATATCACCCAAGCTTAAGAAAAACTATTAACACATTAATAGAGATATATTGTACATATTGCATATAATACATAGAGTTAGCAAACACACAAGAATGAACAGTAATTCTGTTAATTTGAAATAGATTCATCTTATATAGGTGTTAGGTCTTTTACGCCACACGTATGTGGAACAAAGCAAAGACAAAATCTATTAGAGCTGGATTCCCAACACAGAGAAATGAAAAAGAATATCCAGAAATAGTGCCCAGTAACTTGGTCAAGGCTATAGTTACCCTTTTTCTCTCTTCCAGGAACTTTTTTGTGTTGCTGCTGTTCAGCTCTCTGACTCGCCTGAAAAAAAACGCAAACGTTGCCCATGAAGACTCATTGGAAAAAATAAATCCAAAAGCTACAACAGAGTAAAATCCCAAACTCTTAAGGTATATTTTGGTTTTAGAGTATCTGTACCACGTGGGACTAATGGCAAATTGTACACTCCTAGGGCTACACACCTTTACACTTATATTAACAGCATGACTGAAAACTTGGCTGTTGTGAATGAAGTTTGCTTTTCCCCTCACTCAAGAGTGGTGGACAAAACTTTAAAGGATGTTTAATTCATTTGTGCTTCCCTTGCTGTAGTCTGCCTTCAATTTGTTTTGGTATATAAAAAGTGCTGCATCTCTTAACAGTGGGAAAAATCATCTGATGATCATATGTAAAATTACAGCTTATCAATGCTGTAAGGTTCTTAAAGCTGTTATTTAAGCAAAAAGATAAGTATACAATTGATATTTACATAAAATACCTAAATGCAAAGTGTCTCTTCCTAAGATTTCTGTCATGAAAGAGGACAAAAATAGTTCAAAGAGGTGAATCAGCCTAATCACAAAGCCTGAAAACCAGAACTGCATTTAGCCTGTTTTCAGATCTGGGAACAGATTTATCTCGGAGTCATTAGTGAGGTCTGACATTAACAAAGCACACAGTAACCAAGGGCTCTGACAACTCATCTTCCTGATGAGCTGGGAGTGTGTAACACTCCAGGGACCCAGTTCAGCACGAACAGGTTCAAGCTGATTGACCAAAATAGCCCAGTGCCAAGGAAGGAATGTAAAAGAGGAAAGACTGAGCCAGATGGCAAGCCCAAAGACAAGGGGAAACCCTGAAGGCTTATGAGACAACATCGTGTAGACTCTGCTTTCACTCCCTTTTCAGTAAGGCCCTCATTCCACTTAAAAAGCAAAAGAGGATAATGCACTCGAAGTACAATCATTAAACCCCTTACAGATGTGTTTCAATGTATTTATGATTAGACCTAGTCAGTCACAGATGATCAAGGCATTACATTTATTAAAAGGATAAATACAAGAAAAATCATTATTTTTTTCTAAAGCAGTCATCTAAAAATACATTCAGCATAATCATTAGACCTTGTTTCCATGCATAAAAGCCTGGTTTTAATAGAATTAATCCATGAGTTCACCTGTCAGCATTTGACAGCATTCTCTCCCCAGGAAGGGAGATCTGATGCTTACCTCTCTCTTTCAGCTTTATTTTTGATAGATTTGTCTTGGCTTATGGCTTTGCTGTTCTCCATAGATATTTTAGCCTGGTTGGCACGCATCTCCTTGCTTTCCCTGGGGAAAACCAAACACAGTCATTAATGCCTCAGATGCAATTGTTGTGGAGGTTGGTTTCCTCTACCATTAACTGTGGTTAATTTTGCCCTTGAGGAATTCAGGAAGAGGAAGGAACAAACCACATGAAAACTGCCTTCCTTTGGGTAGACTTTACACAGGTTGAACAAGCATCCAGAAATCTCCATTTGTTCCAGAGAATATAATCTGAAAGATAACTTTAAAGCATTTTTACACTTTGAATGCTGTAAAAGGGTATAAAATACTCTCTTTTCTCCCTAGTATACAAGTGGTCTTAGTATGAGCTACTATCAGCCATTTAAAATTTAGTCTTGACAGCTTAAAATTTTTATTAAAGACGTTTGGTGCCTTTTTTTTTAATCTCCAAGAGTTCATAAGGTGAAGCATTTCCTGAGTAGAGATTTAAAAGCAGTGGTATCACAGCAAAAATTAGACTGGGTTCTAAAAAATGTTGTGTTGAGAGCACATTTCATTCCAACAGACCCTTCTCCAAATGAGAGTTTTTATTTTCTATACTGAATTTGAAGTAATTTTCAAGCACACTGAATTAGGAGGAGTACTGAAATAATTTATTTTTATTACTGTGCTCAAGGATATGAAAAATGTCAGTGTATGTGTTCAAACTGATTTAGCCTGTTTGCATTAGATATAATTTTAGAGTGAAAGAAGTTAAGAGGATTAGATGACTACTGTGCATCACTGATGATTGCAAAATGAGGCTTTGGTCATGGAGATGGTTGAAAGAGCCAACACTACTGTTTATTCTGCAGGTATAATCTAGCTCTGAGCTGCACTGCTGATAGGGTGTTTTCTGGGACTGATGGGTTTTCTCTTGCAAGAAATAAAAGATATTACTAAGAGAAGAAATGAAAAATCTTATCTTCCTTTTAAAATAATCTAGAAGCACTTGTAGATGTAGATGAACCAAGCACTGCTTGATCCTAAAATAGTGCTTCTCAAAGTAAATAAGAAGTTGCAGTGGCCAAAGTTCCAGTGTCAGCTCAACCTCCTGGCCTGGGGCTTCAAGTTGAATCTCCAGTTCAGCAGTAAAAACACCCTCCCTCTCACGGGCAGTGGTGATGCCTGTAGCCAGAGGTAACTGGAAGAAGTAAATAAGCCAGGATGGTAAAGGAAAAAAAAAAAAGGATTCTGAAAAATGTGGCATGGCAAGATTTAACTGCTGATTCCCCACTGTGTCACACTGACTGCAACTCTGAAACTTATACAGACATGCTTTTTAAAGGGACACTTGAGGTGTAAATCCATCCTTGGTATTTATATATATATATGTGTGTATTAAGTTGACATTAAAGTGCATCAATGTGTTATGTCACCAGTATTGTTTGAATGACTAGAAATCTCTTCTATTAAAAAAGCGTCACCACATTATTTTTCTCTCTCTCAATGTAATTTTATCTGGAGTACATAATGCTTGTGAATAACAGCTTCATGTCCCCAATTTCTGAAATGCTGCAGGATCACTACATGCAGGTGAATAAAGGTACCAGTCTGAGGAGGTGGGGGGCACAGCATCCCCAGAGTTCAACAAGCTGCAGGTTTTCAGTAGTGTCTGCTGCCTTCTGCTTTGTTTTTAAATGAGCTCAAAGCACAAACTGTAATTGCTTTTTGTACTGCACTTGGAAGGAAGGTATCTACCCTCCAGCAGATAACTACATCATTTTAGATTATTGATCCCTCCTCCCAGCCCTGTGCCCTCTGCTGTGATATCCACCTCATTACCCCAGCTCACAGAGAGGGAAGCAGTGAGAACATCTTGCTGAGAGCATGGCCCACCTCCCACATCACCCTGAGAGAGATTCTTTTCTTCCTATGGATGCCAGAGCCGTCCCTTGGCTGTTACATACACCTCTACACATAAATGCATATGTCTTCCTACACACAATATATTGCATTAAAAAGTCTACCAATTATTTAGTGTGAAGTCTTCTGAAATATTCATAGATTCAGACACAGTCTTTAATTTGTTTTAAACAGGAAATTCCCCAGTCTGCACGTTTAGGACTTACACATGAATTCCCAAACACACTAAATTGCAATGGATAAAGCAGAAAGAATATTGAAGGTTGGTACTCCTGGGACAGCTGAGAAAGTTCTCAGTATTTATCAGGATGTAGATTTTCAGATCTAGTTCTTAGTAGCTCTGAAAGTAGTGGAATACATGGACTGAACACAAACGATTTCTAACAAGAAAACAAGATCCATTGCTAAGAATGTAAGAATCATGTACAAGAAATGACAGAGGGCTGCTTAAACATAGAGATACAGAAATTCGAAACCTTAAGACTAGAACTACGAGGAAAAAAACTTTAAAAAAAATTAAACTTCGCTTTAGTGTACATATGACATCTGCCTGGAATGACAGCTTCTAGCAAAATTAAAAGACCATGGAAATACGTATGGAAAAGAAAACAAAACCCCCTTATTTCCACAGGGTATTTATTAGTAAATTATCTTTTAAGCATTGTGGTGAATAGCAAATAGGATAGAAAAAAAGACTCAAAAAGCCCCCCAAGAAGGTGATGTGATTTCCTGGGCTGTGTATGATTTGGAGATACAGCACCAAGGATTGCACCTTCCTCTGGCTAATAACTTCTGAATTACGAATTTGTATTATTATTTAACAATTTTTGAACTTCATATTTGACTGGGTTTGTTTTGCAGGACCCTTGAATAGATGGGCTAACACAGAGATTAACATAAAGATGAGCTCACTACCAGCTTTTTGCTGGGACAGTTCTCTGTCAGATGAAATGCTTGCGGGTCCCAGCATGTGCTCTCTCTGATGCAAACACAAGCTGTTTTTTCACTCAGGAGTTTAAAAAAATCGTTTCAATTCCTTTGTCAAATGTGATTTCTTTATTCCTTTTCCCCCCTGCTTTTTATGTGAAATATGCTGAAGCCAATTACATATAACTCTATATACGTATGCGTATATATGTGTGTATGTTAATATGCTTTTAGGCTGCTTTGGATAACAGATCATAGCATACAAAAGTGATTCTCTGCTTACTGCCATTTTTAGCACTGGGAATACAATGTGTATTTAATTTTATTTAATTTCAAATGGGCAGGATGGTTAAGTATAAAAGCAGCAGTGTCATGCAGTATCTTCTGTATTCCCAGTGATATGGTATGAAGATAAGACATCAGTCTAATGTAGCTTATCCTGCAGCCCCTTGTTATTATGATCTCACTTTTCATGGATCTTTCATATAATCACCAGTGCTACAAACACGAGCCCATAACTGACAGCAATTCCAAAGGATATTTCCATATTTGATACTTCTCATTTTCCAGCCTCTGAATTCAAGTCCCAGGGTAAATTCGATGCAAACTACCATTGCATCTGCTGCCTTTAATGAAGCTCAGATAATCCAAACCAGCTAAGAAGCCCATTCCTTCACCTCCCTAAACCTTGCCTGATCACTTCTTTTTCTTCTCCCATGCATTCAGCCCAGTATCTCTGACAGCAGTACAGAGCTGCCAACACACAAAGCAAACCATAACCCACAGCAGACATAAACCACATCATCAGGTAGCACTGCCCTGCTCACCTGTCATGGGAAAACTTCAGCTGCTGGGTTTGTTGTTCGTGAGCGTTAATCAGCAGTTTCTTCAGTAGTTCACACTGTTGGTTCAAGTGCAGGTCACGGATTTCCTGCTCTTCGGCGCTGTGCGTGTTGATCATCTCGGACCACTCTTTAGTGTGCTGAGCCACAATCTCCTTGACCTGGGGGGAAGTAACAGCAGCTTTGTTAGAGGTGCTCAGATAGGCTGGGAGATCAACTCTTCCTGCTGCTGAAGGTGATGTAAAGACAATCATAAAACAAGTTGTAAAGAGTGCAGCTAAATTGTGAAAAATGCAGTTACACTAATGAAGTTGCCTCACAGGGTAACAAAGCCACCACTTACTATAAAAACAGATGTAAACTAATCCCTACTATTAGGACATTATTATCTGAAGTGCCCTAAATAGATAAGCTCTTGACTGTACTACTCTTATTTTAAAACATTCTCTAACACTGAGTTCATAAGAAAATGGTTTCCCATTTTTGGTTGCCAAGAAAAAAAAATATATATTAAAAGTTCTGAACTTAACAATGGAAAAACCTAGTGAGCAGGATTTCTCTGAGGGCTTAAAGACAGCCTTTCATTTTGTGGAGACAGTTTTACACACACAGTCAGTTTACAGAGAAATCCTGTGTTTAATACAACCTGAAACTGAAGATGGGCTACATATCTTTGTTTTATATTCATTAAGTCAGCAGGGAATCTGACAAGGTTTCTTCTCTTCCTTATCTCCCAAGACTCACAAGAATAATGAGATTAAAGTTTTGGAATGTTCCCAAGAGACAATATTAAGAAGTCTAAATCACCAGAGTTGTTATTATAATAACATATCACACTCAATGATTTTGAAAAGAAGCTAATAGAAAGATATGTTTTATTATCCTTTAATAATTATCTTTGGGTATTTTGACACGCTATCCTACTTTTCCATAGATGGTATATAAAATGTGCTTCACAATAAACCTATTTTCAGGTAATCATTTCAACTGCTACTATAGTAGTTAATAACATCTGGATCATCTTCTACTAAAGTAAACTCGATCTTTTATATTAAAAATCCCCACAATGTTGCTCAGAAAGTGAGAGACTGATCCCAGTCAGTCTTTCAGCTTTCAGCTCCTCTGAAGGCCCTCTTACACAAAGCTCACAGTGCCTAGTAAAGTTGGACACCTAATGAAAAAAAAAAAAGGGCAAATAATTTTGGAACAGATCAGGGTCACCACTACCTAAAAACCAGATTTGCATTTAACTACAGCTAAACAGTGGTCCCACATCAAAACAGGTAAGGCTGGAGGCAGAAGCAGCTGATAGAGAACAACCTGGAGTTTTCTGCAGCTGTCAGAAAACAACAAAACAATTTGAGGTAGAATTTGGTGCGATTAATACAGGTCTAAGTCATGAGGGTGTTTAAGAGTGAGTGTACCTCCAGCAAAATGAGTTACGCTTATTTTTGTGCTCGTGGGTAAATGTACTACTAAGCCAGAGCCTGTCAACTACGAAATGATATGAAGGATGTGGAGCAGTCAGAGGGAGTAGTGTTTTTAATCAGATGTTCATGAGGCAGTAC
Organism: Platyrinchus mystaceus; assembly: GCA_035041135.1. Lineage (NCBI taxonomy): Eukaryota > Metazoa > Chordata > Aves > Passeriformes > Tyrannidae > Platyrinchus > Platyrinchus mystaceus. The sequence continues at coordinate 797,369 of JAWWLV010000121.1, forward strand.
TTCCTTCAGAGCCAGAAAAACAGGAGGATTCCATTTTAAAATGAGTCAAAATAAATGCTTGGATTTTGGTAGGGAAGGGAGTCTAATTTTTCGGACGGAGTTTTTGAAAGGTTGAGGGGCAGACACTCCAGCTCTCCTCTGGCACTTAGGACCAAGTTTAGTCCAAGCTCCTTGTACTGCTGATGTGAAAAGGTGAGCAGTTTCAAAGCAGGACTTACCTCCTCTCAACAGTGACCTCATTTGGCTTACCAACCCCCAGGGAGACCTAGAGTGGACTTAGGGAAGCTAAAAGTAAGTCATGGCTGAAGTTCTTAGGAAAACTTGTTCCTTATTTATTTTCAATCCAAAGTTTCCAGGTGGAGTCAGCTCCATCCATGACTTGAAGGAAAAAAGGTACAGGGTAGATGGATCCAAAGTCCTGGGTATAACTGGGACCATGGCAGAAGAGGGACCACACACTCAGAAAGCAGGAAGTATAAATCAGAATGTTTGAAAGTACTAATATTTAAAAAAGAGAAGTACTATTATATGACCCAGGGAGCAGGCCAAGTGTTTTCCTCCACTGCTTGCTGCTGTGTGACTCTCCCAAACAGTCTGCCACTGAGGACTGTGTTCCAGACTAATTTAAATATTAGGAAGTGCAGGGGATATTAACATATGAGCTCTGATTTCTAGGCACAGTTTCACATCACCCTAAAATGACAGGCAGGAATTCCAGTTAACAAAAAAGTGTGTTCTTTTACTTAAAGCCTCCTTATGCTGTAGAGAAAATGCAAAACAAACTTTGCATAGAAAAAAAAGAAGCATGACTTAACCAAACAGTGAAACAAATAGATGTATAAATAGTGGAAGCACTGGTGAAAGCAAGTATTTAGTGACCTGGCTGCAAAGAGTGTTTACAAAGCCCAAGTAAATGCAGGGAAACAAAGACTCAAGGGTTTGTTGCAAATAAGTAACGTGATAATTGTTTTTAAATGGTTAATGTTATAAACTAGAGAGGAATGTGAAGGCAGGAATTCTGTATCTCAGGTACACTGATACCAAGGAATCATATAGTACCTCAAGTTGGAAGGGAGCCTTAAGGATCAAGGATTCCAACTCCCAAAGAGGAACCCTGCGAGGAGACTACAGCAAGTACTACAGGACCTTCAGTATTTACTCTGAAAAGGAAGTAATCACAAAACCCCCTGCCTCTGTTCATGGACAGATGTGCTAGTGATGTGCTGCTAATTCCAGAATCAGCATGCAGTCTAAGAAACAAAACTTGTTTTTCTCCAGGGATGTGAGAGAAAGAGAAGTTTTCCTTTAAATTACATATCCACCAAACCAGGAGTCTCATTTCAGGTACAGCAAGATACAAACTGATGAGAAGGATGTAAGGGATGTGCCAAACACCAATTATAAGACTTCAAATATGACTCAGATTCAGAAGAACTTAGAACTCATGGCCATTAAAACATCTGAAATCCAATTTTGCTGCAGATCTGTGTTACACTTCAAAGTTCAGATGGAGTAAATTCAGAGTACATCCCTGCTTTTCTCCAATTTATTAGCATCATATTAAAATTACTATTTCATTTTCACTGGGCTATGCTCTTGTCCTACTTTCTACTAGTAAAGCAGTGTTGCTTGTCCTAAAGGATAGGAAAAAGGTTTAACCATTAGCTAACTTCTCTCTTTCCTGTTCTACAGACTCTGTTTGCCAGCCTGTCCTTTCATCTGTTCCTTCACTGGGCCTAAGAGACTAATTAAAATATTGATAAGGAGCATTATTTTGCACAGCATATATGCAAGATATTTGCTTAGTCACTAAGGTCGAGTAGGAATGATCTTTGAAGAAATCTTTCCTTTTTTTTTTCCTTTTCATCCTCTGCCTGCTTGATATAGGGACTCACTTTTCTAATGCAGGGCAGTAGTTTGCATTTGCTATGTTAATTGTGTGTGAAGTACACGTTGGGACATTCAGATCTAATTTAAATATTTCATGTCAAACTTGGGCTGAATGTTTCCTCATGACAGGAGCAGTTTTGTTAGATGAAGAGGTCTCTGGTGCTAAAGGTGTACATGCATATTGAGGCACAGAGCTGCACTGGAGGACACGAGCTGTAATTAAAGCTGAACCATGTTCCAATTTGGTATCAAAATTAGTGGGCCAAATGCTGTGAAATGCTGAACAACTGTTAATTAATCAAACTCCCACTATATCAGTGTAATGCATTCAACATCTCAGAATTTAATCTAATTTAATTGCACCTACATTCATCTAAGATAAAAGTTAATTTCCCTATGGTCTTGTTTTCCAACCTGTGGCTTGCAAACCTTTGAATGATCTCCAGGAATAATTCCAGGGCCACACACGGAAATTGAAACAAAAGAAGTCAGTAAATAATCCAGATGATTTTGATGGAACCAGCGTGAGCGAGACACTGAAAATCACTGGAGAAAACCAGAGAGGTGGATGACTTACAGAAGAGTTCTTTGGGAATTACCCAGTAAACAGAAGCTTGGCATTCAAGTCTAATATTTGAGACTTACATTTAAGCCTCCTTTCAAAATGTCATCCTAAAACCTGACATGGGAGAGGACAAAAATCAATCTTTTTTTTTTCCAGATACGGATTAAATTGAAGGGAACTAGTCTGAAAGCAGGATTTTAAAAGGAACACAGCTCAGAAACTGCATATATTTGTGGAAAGGGAGAACATGAGTCACATTTATTGGATTTGGAAGACTAATGAACATTTGGATGCCCCTTGTGTACAAATGATACCTCTTAACTCCAGACTGTGAATGACACAGGTGAGAACCAGGGACCACAGCAAAGAATTTCCTATATAACTCCAAATGAGTTTTGGAGGTTATGTCTGGATGATTAGGAGCTAGTGCTCCTCAGAGAGTTTATTTCACTAAGAGATTAATGAATTTTGTATTTTCTAGGTTGCCAATAAATTTGGTATTATTTAAGGCACCAGTTCTAGACTTTTCATAGGGGAAGAAGATGGAGAGACAAGAGAGCACATTAGGTTTTATTCCCGGGGACTTGCTACGTGTTCAGTTGAGAGGGCAGCAACAAGAAAGCAACCTTGTTTAGAAAACCAAGATCTTCTCCACATGAAATAATAAAACTAAAGAATAAAGTTAAAAGAAGACAAGATGAAAATCAACTGATTCTAGCCTCAAAGATGTGGATCTGTTTGTATTTTCTATACTTGTCTGATTCTTTTCAGAGGTTTCAGCTTTTACTGGGGTCAGTCTCCAGCACTCTTCTTCCTCCAGATGTTTTGCACGTGGATGAGCCTTGTGGTGTCCCTGCCACCCTCTAGTCTGGATATCTTTCAGAAACTTGAAAGCATGTCAGCAAGGCGTGGCTAAAACTTCCAAAGAGAACAGGAAGTCAGAACACAGCAGTGGTACAGAAGTACAGAGGAAGCAGCTCTAAGCAACTCGGTGTGAGAACAGCTTTTCCAAACGGATGGAAGTTGAGTCCCAGAGCACCCTTATTCTCCAGCACCTTGAAGAAAACGAAGCAACTACCCAATGGGGGAAAAAAATTACTAGAAATAAGAAGACACTTGGTCCAAGAGCAACTTGGACTCCTCCTCCCCTAAGAGACAGACCAGCAAATGTTGTCCATGGCGACAATGATGGAAAATGAAAAAGACACTTTTTTATGTATACATTTTGGGAAAGTATTTAGCATCCAAATTTCATATAACACATATTCTCTTTGTTTAGCTAAAACCAACACAAATGACCAGTTTTGCCTCATGAGGAATGAATATGGCACTTTCTTCAATTCAAAACAGCAGGAAATTGATGCTGCTTTTAAAAATTCTTTTAAGACACTCAATTACTCCCATTCTTTTCAACATGCTATTATTGCCGAAAATCATTCATATGCTTCCAAGAAAATTAACTACCAGTTGGGTCTCCAAAATCTCCCTTTCAGATGTTGCATGTGTTAAAATTGGCTATTTGCTTACCTTAGATTTGTGATCTGATGTTAGTGTCTGAATTTTAATTTCTGTTTCTTTCTTCAATTCAACACAATTACTTCCCCTAAAAAAAAGGAAAATTGCAAATGTGTGCCACAAGTTAAACATCTCCCCATTCAGTCAGCTCTTACTAATTAAAATGTTAATCAAAGTTGAAGTACTGCAGTGTATTGGAATGAAATTATTTCTTCTGGCAATTTATTCACAACTTACAAAATATTGTTGGATTAATGATCATTCAATTCAAATACCACATGATTAATTCTGTATTGGTCCTGCAATTATTCTGTTGCTGAGGATGTGTCAGGCATCTCCATTTATGATACTTGGTTCCTTTTCCAGGCTTAAAATACCTTGCCAAGAAAAAGCAGTTTCTGCCTGCAAACTTACAGGCACATTCACTGCCTTGCCATGGTTTTATTCTCTGTTTAAAAAGTAATTTTGCTACTGTTATTTTGTTTGAGGAAGAGAAGAAAGAAGCCATTTGATTAATTACCTCACAGGGCGATCTGGGAATCCTAAATTAAATCCTAAATCCAAACACCTATTGGAAATATAGGTATCCCTCTGTGAGAAAGCAGAAGTGAATGGGTTGCAAAGAAAGTGCTGGACCACACCAACCCACGTGGATGAATCCAAGCCACTGGATACCTTACATGACTTGGAAAGCAGTGAATCTTGAAGACATTCCTCGCTCCTGCAACAACACTTTGTGTTTGGGTCAAGTGTTAAGGGGGTTGAATACCAGTTTCAAAGCTTGTTTAATGCAGGAGAGGTGTGGGATTCCAAAGAACAGGCTGGCAAAAAGCCTGGAGAAGGCCATCCTGAAGCTCCCCTGACGTGCCTGTGGGTTAGGAGATGGATGACTTCTACCTCTGACCCACAGAACTGCCTTCACTGAGCCCAATGACTCGGGCTGTGCACTGGGTGGGACGAAAAACTATTCCACTGCAGCTACAATAGGCATTTCCATTACTGCCTCACCAAAGTCAATACATTTTCGAAGGCTGACAAGCTCCATCATTAACAATCTTTTTCCAGCGAAGGGTTTTTATAACAGAATACAAATTCACACAGTGTAAGCCTCTGCTATTTTGTCTGGAATAATACAATATATTGAGAGGGGTCTATTTTAACATCACTGTAATATTTCTGTGTCAGATTATCCACTGATGTAAAGTGGTGCAACTCCGCTGAGGGGATGGAGCCACGTTCATTTATCACCTGCAGCTGGCCCTAATAAGAACAGTCACTGCTTGACTGCAGAAACATTAATACATGTTTGCTCTACAGAAGGAGATTTACGAAACTCTTACCAACTTTAAGTCCTATTTTACTAATAAAGTACTGCTAAACTGAAAATTTTATCATCAAACAGTACCAGGACAGCCCTTACTGAAAATAGTAGTTTGTTGTGTCTTGTGTTCCCAAGGGCCACCAGAAGGATTAGTCATTTATTTTCTATCCATTGCAAGGGAAATTTTGTAGATATTTCTAACACTGTTTTGACACTTTAGAAGTCATCTAAAGTCATAAGCAGAAGTTCTGACCACTGTTACCTCTGCCTGAAAAAAACCCCCAACAGCTGGAAGGAATTTGATTATCCATGTGGGTAGCTGTGATCAGTCTGGCTGTAAGGAATACATGATTTGTCATACACTGTGCAAGAGATTGGTCCTTAGGTAAATCAAACATATTTTATCCCAAATCAGTCTAATTAGTTCTACCACTGGACTTTCAGAATCCCAGACATTGAAACTACCAGCTGATCTTTTCTCTGGAACCACAACTTTTAGGATATCTCAAGGCAACTTCCAGCCAGTTTGGACACCGGACATAAGGGAATTAATTGCCTTCAGCTGCAGTGGAAGAGTTCACAGTTAAACCATCAAGTCACAGCTGGGAACAAAGACCCAGGGACAGCCCAGCCCAGGCTCACATATCCCTGCTCACACACACACAGTTTAATTTCTGGAGAGTCTGAGTAAACCAGGAGGATCTTTATGTGCCCTCACTCCATTTCAGAGTGGGAACACAAACATACCTATCCCCATAAGCCCCTCTGATATTTTTAAGCATTTGAAGTGTATGACAGAAATAGCACAGGGAGCAAAATCCTGTCCATCTGTCGGAGAATTAGCATGTGGTTAAAAAAATTCTACTTTGCTGAACAATATGCAGTTGACATTTGTCACACCATGTGGCAGAAACGGACCACAAAAAACTGCACAACAGGATCAGAAGAGGAAGTCCTCTATAAGCCTTTTTGTCAGGAAATCACTGTCACTTTCAGAATTAAAGCCTTGAAAACACGTTTTACATGCTCCTTTACAACATTTATCGCTTGCAAAGATCCTAAAATGGCAGCCAAGGAAATGGAGCATGTCCTGTATTCACTGAACCCAGGACTCTGCATTCATCAGGTCATTTAAGTTCAATAAAATTTTTAAGTCCCAGCCAATGTGTTCACTTTTAAGCATGTCCTTTAGTACACTGCACAGTTGGGGTATGCAAAAGCACCTTGCTGAATGGGCTTCCAGGGCTGCATACACAAAGACCTTGTAGGAAGCCAAAATATTTGGATACAGAATTAAAAAGTGTTTTCACAGAAGGTCTGTGCTGATACTGGTTTTGATTTGGAGGTTAATTAGATACCAACAGTTATTCTTGTAAAACTGAAAGAGCTATCAGATGACAGAGAGCTCTGGAGTCCATGGAAAGTATGGGGTCATGGTAAGAAACAGGATTTGCCTTTGCAGTGAATCTGCTTCTGGAGTGGTCATTTCCAACGTTTTTTGGGGTTTTTTTAACTCACTGACAATTTAAAACTATCATAAAGGCTTTGGTGTCCATGGAGGAAGTGTTATTAAGTTAAGAAAAGATGCTGCAAGTAGCCAATGAAGTGATCTCAAACTGGGAATCAAATTATCAGCTACTTTGGTACTTGTCCCATTTGGGGTTACTCTGGAAAGCATTGTTATCCAGAGCTTCCTATTTACTATTTATTGCACAGAGACAGCCATTACCACCCTTAACTTTCTGACACCCCTTCCTTTGCTGTTTTGTCTAGACGGCAGAGGCACTGGCTTCTTCTCAGTCAAAACAGGAACACTGAGATTCTTTAATACCAGAGCACAGGGTATGTGCTTCTTCCCCATGATAATTATGATGCAGTGTCTATGGATTAGTTCACTGCCACTATGCTAAATAACCTGACTGTAATTATAAGTCCAAGTAATCAATAACCTTTTGCTGTGTTACTTTGAATGAAGTTGAATTAAAGCCACATTAAATTAATCCATCCTGCAGTTGTCCACTCTCTGTTTGGAGAAGTAGTAATTTTCCAGAGGGAACTACCTGAATTAGAAATATTTGGGTGTTTACAGTTCTCCTATCTTGGACAGAAAAGTACAACATGACCTTTTTAAAGAGTTTGTGAGCTTTCAATAATTTAGTGAGGAGAATTCTCCTTACCTTGTTTACTTCTGACAGTTCTATTTCTGTTCTGTTGCAAGTTAACAACACGCACACTCAAAAAACCACCACCATTCCAAATAATTTATATAAAAAGCACTGGTGGAAGAATCCAGTGCCAAACTGTTCAGTGTTCAGTGAGTGAGCTCGTTGCCAGATGACAACAATATGAAATTAAGACTAACTATTAGGATAGCTGGATATAGAACTAAAGTAATTTCTGCTGTCTCCATGAAATGCCTCCAGTCACGGGGCAAAAGGTGGAGAGGAGAAACTTGCTGCCAGATTACACCACAGCAGCAAGGCAGCAGCAGGTCCTGCTACTGAATTCCAAATTAGAATTAAGGCATTTTATTGAAGTCCCCCCATATCTTCCAGGAACCTTTCTGGGACAAGTAGGAGATTCACACAGATAATATCCCAGGCCATCAGCTACAGCAAATCAGAACATCTTCACTCAAGTCAAAGGAGTAGTACTGATTTATCCTTGCTGCTTTCTGGCCATTAGGGCTACCGAGGACCTTAGTCTGCTCTCACTGAACACAACAGTGACTTTCCCTGGGGAGTGCAGCAAGACCAGATCAAACCACAGGAAGAAAACTTCAAGGCAAGTCCTTCACTTTTGCTGTTAAAACTCTGATAGCAGAAGATTAGAGAAAGGCAAAGAGAGTACAACATTTATGGCCTGTTGCTAAAGCCTTCAAGCAGCTCATTCTCAGTTTAATGGAGGATGTTGCTTCAAGCTGCAATCCATTCATTTCAGTGACCTTTTTACGAATGATTTACTCCAGACCACAAAAGTATAACATCTATTTTAATTCTAAAAAATAATAATAAAAAAAATTAAAATAATATCTTACCCCTTCTTCTTGATTGCCTTCTCTAACATCTTCTCATATGATACCTTTTCTTTATCATATTGGGCCACTATTTTGTCAATTTGAGTGCAGTGCAACTTCTGCATAGCGCTGTGCTCCTGGAAAACAGTAGGGCCTTACAATTAGGTTGCTGGATTTTTAATGTTTCATTTTATTGTAGTGTAAAAAATATCAGTGTACCAACAGATAACTTTGACCATGGAATTTAAGCTGGTTTAGCCGTCTGGTATTAAAACATCCCATATATTTCACCGTAAGCACTAACACATTTCTTCTTTGGTTGAAAAATCACAACCTGCAGTGAACCTTAAAAATATGGTATACCTTAAAACAAAATAATAATGGGAAAAAAAATAGTATTTTTGAATAAACATTCATTTAAATGCAGTTAAAAAAATCTGATTTACAAGCTCAGATCACATAATTCAAAATTTCTGAATGCAAAGGAAAGCAAATTTCAACCCATTCCCCCCTTCCTCTACACATTTCATACTGAATACAGTGACAACCCCTTGGCCATGCATTTCAAATAGCTAGTTAATTATGGAAGGGGAGGAAAAAACTTTTCCTATGATAAAAAGATGACTCAACTAAAGCATATTAAACACTGGGGTGTGTATACAGACAGTTCCTTTCCATTACAAGACTGTACCAGAAACAAAACACCTCACTTAGTGCTTACATTTACACTTGATTATTGAACTTGACTTCATACTCTCTTTTATCAGACCAGCTCCTCAAAATGATGCAAATATTTAACTAGCACAGAAAGCACTAAATATTGAATTTGCACTACAATAGGAATACGTATATATATATATATATATATGACCAGTCTTCGCGAACGAAGATCTGGGAAAGGTGTTTTACCTTTCAAGCCTGCGCAATGGATTTTTTAGGTGAGACACAGCCTGCGCTG
>JAWWLV010000121.1:806733-865506 GCA_035041135.1 Platyrinchus mystaceus
GCATCTTAACCACTAGACCACCAGGGGTCCCCACAATAGGAATAACTCTTCATTAATTTGTTATTTTATTAATATCCAATTGCTCCACATTTTATCTAATCATGACAAAAAGAACTGCATTAATTAATATGGCCTTTTCCAGGGCTTTATTTTGTTTTGTAGCTCATTTTGCATCTATTCTATGTTTGCTGTTCTACTGCTCTTTGTTATTATTTTCTATACACCTTTGCCTTATCACTGCTTCTTCCTCTAAAAACACTAATTAAACACTACTTTTACACTCACTTTTACCAAGACATTAAAGCAAATGTTGCAATGCTCTTAAAAATCTAGTCCTGGAAGAGGAAGATGGGCTGCTAACAACCTCCACATGCAAGGCACAAAGAGCACGAGAAGTCAACTCCCTGCCAGAGGTCCCCTGAATTACATGACCTTCAACCCTGAAACACTATTTAAAATGGGTGAGGTGTCTCATGGATAAGTCTGCTGAATTGGCAGTTAGAATTTACACACCTTTTACATAAATATATTCACAAACTACATTTCATTACACACCAAAGCCACAGTTCTGCCAGGGTACTGAGAAGCCACTTAATGGATATAAGAAGACTCAAATCACAGCAAGAGTATCCATGGGAAAAGAGTAAAGAATCATATACTGTGTACAACTGAAAACTGAGGTCTGGAGAACTGTCATTACAGAATCCAAGAATGAGGAAATAAAAAGAAGGAACTACCACTTCCAAATCAACAATCCCTTTTGCAGAACCTTATTAACCTACAGTCCCATACTCTTGTGCTGATGCTTTTACACTGTGAAATGGAGAATTTTTTTTAATGTTGTTTTTTTTACTAGGCTTTAATTCAAACAGTGCATATATTCAGTGTTAGTATGAAGATGCAGGAGATGGGATTTATATTTTTGGGTGGTAATTACACAATTCTGTTGCCATCTAGAGCCATATCAAATTCCTTAAGGGGCACTCCTTAAGGGACTCTCCCTGTCATGTCTGAAACTGCTGGAACTGTATACCACAATCATCTGTCGGGTTGCTGTCTGTGAGAGAATATATCAAAATAATCCTTCTCTATCCTTCCTCTTCTGTCTAGCTCAAAAAAGCATAGAAACTATGAGACATTCCTGTAAAATGTTGAAGTTCAGTAGGGGCCCATAAAAGCAGGCTGCTAACAGATGAAGTTGGTGACTAAGACTCTTTTATATGTCCATCTCCTTGCCTTTATAGCTTTATATCTGCTTGTGATGCCACCCCAGATCATTCACCTAAACAGTGCTCAAGATCTACCTTGATAAAAAAAAAAAAGATATAAACCAATGGACATCATTCAGGCATACCAGGTGTTCTGCAGCTGCATACGGGGAGGTTAAAGTTACTTCAGGGAATGTAGGTAGGAAATACTTCAAAAGCACTTGAGGTTCATTTGTGCATGCACTATTTAAAGAAAAGCTTATTTTTGCAATATGCAGGAGGGGCTGGACATATTGTTTTAAAATTACCAAAAGCACAGGTTACCAGAGCTAAGATTCAAGAGAAGTTGTTCCTAACGCGGAGGTTTTTTTAATGGTGACAATTGCATTAATTTGCCACTGTTTTTCAAAAGCCAAACACAAGGAATACTACAGGCTGACAGCTTCAAAATGGGCTGGGGCTTGGATCAAGAGCAATCATCTGCTGTTCAGCAATCCCAACAGCAGCACATGCAGACTTAGTTTTCAGAGACTAAACCAGCCCGGAGAATATTCACTCTGCCTTCAACTCTTTCTTCCTTCATAGTCAGGCCACAAACTAAGCAGAGGGTTTGGTCACTAAGAACAGTGACCTTTCTGCCAGTCTCATCATCTCTACCCTACTCAGACCAGAAGTCTTATTTTTCCTACACAAAAGTGCAAAAACAAACAGTGGACACTGTATCTCCACCTGCCCAAACATCCTTCTTTAAAAAAAATGGATTAATAGCAAAACCATCATAAAGAGAAGTCATAGTGTGCAATGTGTCTGTGTGTGTACACTGGGTATTACAGCTCTAAGGAGCTATGCCACGATGAAAAACCAATTAGTGATAATATGCAGAGGGATTTTAAGGGAATGTTATCGTAGCTGCTGGAGTCAAAATGGCTGAAACACTGAACAGAGGTAAATAAATGACAGATAGCATCAAAGACATACACTGACAGAGAGTGCTGTGCTTTGAAAAGCCTGGCAGCAGGTGATTTTTGTATTAATCTGGAAATGTGGTATATGTATCAGTTCTGTCCCCTGACAAAAAAAATGATGTGTTTTCATACAGAGCAACCAACCTCCACCAGCTGGGATTTCAGAGGAGCTGCTACTGCTTCTCTACACTGAGCAGGAAACCTTCTGTTTACTTATTCCTCTGGATCTCTGGAGTGTTTGTGGTTAAATGAGAGTCTGCCTATTTCTGGAACCTTTAAGTTGAGTCTTAGTACACAGTTCCTCAGGTAGATCATGGACAACTAACTGCACAGCCCTCCTGCTGCATCCCGGCTGATGAAATGCATTAAGAATAGCGGTGAGTACACCAAGCACTGCCCTAAGATCATCTCTGAGCTAACCTAGTTGCACTTTCCTGCTCAGACTCTCTACATTCCAGAAGGTGCCCTTTTAGCAGGGCATGCTCTAGGCAGGCCCTTTCTTGTTAGGACAGACTTGCACCGTGTACTTAAGACCAGCAGGACACAGGCTGGCTCAGACATCAAATAGCTGTGCTTGAGCTAATGCTGAAATACCTTCTGAGTGCACAGCATTTTCAGATTGTGGCTGGCAATTTTTTCCTCAGATTAGAGGAAGCAAGTGCAAGCCTGAACAGATGGATATATTTTTTTTTTTATATTAGCAAGCGCAGTCTTGGCTAAAATATCTTTCCACTCCTGTGGGTCACATGTATCAGGGACATAAACCACTGACTATGTCTGTTTCCCACACAACCACAGCACCATTTCTAAAGCAAACTGATGGATGTTTGACAAGGAAATGACAAATTAGTGTTTAAAAATAAGAAGCCCCCTCAAAATTAACCCTATGAAGGTCTAGGAACTGTTCATATCAAGATGTGTGGGTGACAGACACTTCTTGAGCATGGGCTTTACACACAACACAAAGTCACTCATTTCCCCCCTTCAGAGTCAGTAAGGATGCTGAAATGTAACTATTTCGTTTTCTTACACAGCTTTTAATAGTAAGAGCCCCACAAATGTGCTAATTTTTGGAAGTAATTTCTCCATACTACACTGTACTCCCAAACAATCATGAAAATAAACACAAAGACTGGTATTAAAAATGCCCAGGCAACTAGTTTATGTCAGATTTGCAATGAAATCTGCAATCAAGGAAAGCAATCTGCCCCAAAAGCCCAAAATGGATTTGCATGTATACTGCCAAAATTTAAAACCTTCAGCTATTTTCTTCACTTTTTATGCCTCCTTCTATAACAAGAGTAACGTTTTCTAATGATAAAGGGCAGGAGAAAATTGGCTGTGATTTTCTAATATAAAGTGCATTTTTGATAGTGCATGTAATTGGGACATCACTGCCAACAGTACCAAGCAAACAGCTGACTATGAAGTGGTTAACACAGATATAAACCAAGAGGACCAGGGCATTTCATTTTTCAGCTCCACATTCCAGTTCTCTTTGGCCATTCTGCAGTTTCTCCAGTGCCTGTCAATGCAGCACCACCTCCCACCATTACTGCCTTTTCCTTCCAAGCTGCCTGTCCATAGGCCGTGCAAGAGGGGGCTGATAAAAATCATCACCTGGAAAAGGTGAGCCTTGGGTGCTTATGTGGGTCAAACAAACGTCCACGCAATCTCAGGGAGACATACAAAGGGTTGCTGAAGGGAAAAAGTGCTCACTGGAGCATGTTTCAGCACATTAAAGACATATATGCCTTTCTTGGTGGTCCAACTACTGTTACTTAGCCCTTCCTTACAATTTAATTAGGAGCTGTCTGAGCTAGTGAGCACTGCAACTGTTTTCAATGAGAGTATGTGGCTCAGAGAACTCTTAATGACCATACCTTTGCATGTTTCTTCTTTAAGGCATTCAGCTCTTTCTGCTGTTTCTTTAAATGCTTTATATAAGCCTACAAAGAGAGAAATTGGATCAATTTTCCTCTGGTCATATTGACTTTAACCAGATAAAAGTGTGGCTACTCAGGACAAAAATGAGAAACACATCTTGAAAAGCTTGTGTCCATCCTTACCTTCATTTGTTTTAAATCTTCTATCTTCACTTGAGGAATGAGGTCTATACCTAGGAAGGTATTGATACAGTTTATCTAAAACTTCATAGGCACTAGCACATCTCATACTTTTAAAATTTGAGTTTTACCACAGAAACCTACATTTAAGTTAGCAATTAATTAATGTTTTTCACCATATAAAAAAAACAGTCGCAGGTTAATGAGAAAATTATTCATCAAAGTACAGCTAAGCTACAGTTAATTTCCTTTTCCAATACACTGCTCAATCAATTGTCTTGTGAAAAAAGAAACGAATCAATGAGTGTATTTTAATCTCTTACAGTTCTGGACTGAGGTATCAAAACACAGCAATCTAAGAACTGAAAAAAGCCCTTTTTCAGCAAACACAGAAACCATTTATGAACATTAAAAGTGAACCATGCAAACTTCAGAATTTTGTTCCATATCTGGAGATTGCTCTGGCACCACCATCTTTCAGTGGGGAGGCTTCCTGGGTAAGGTTCTGTGTGACTACATAAAGGGTAACTGAGGCCTTATTTCTCAATTTAAAACACAGGAGTGAAAATTTACCTGTGCCCTGCATGTGAATGAAGGCAAAATTTGCATTTTGGTTAACATCAGGCTACGAGAAAAGGAGCAACAGTGCTCTCCAAGGCTAAAGGAGAGTTAAAAATGGAAGAGAAACACAAAAGAAGTGGAAATTCTAATGAAAATTCAATACAACAGGCAAATCAATCACACAAGACTAACTGTGCTGTTTAGATGAATGAAAACAGGTTTTGATCACTTCAACTGCAATGCAAACAAAACCTAATCTCATCTCATGCTTATGCTTTAATGAATGCTTTGTGACATACTGTGATTTTTTAAAAACTACTAAGCACACCCTACATTATTAATAATAATGTCAATACAATAATGCCATGAGAGTTGTAATTTTCAGTCTTTTTCCTGAGGTTTCATACAAAAATATTTGCCTGTACATAAATACACTGCAAACATATTTAGTTAACTGCTCTTAATAGTCTCTGTGGACTATAAGATTTCCCCTGCCTTGAAAAGGACTTTCTGGCTTTTAAGGTGAATTTAACTGGTTTATTGCCAAAAGTGACTCCAGAAAAATGGCATCTTGTTTCTCAAGAGATCCCTACACATGTGTGTACTCAGCCATGTCTGCTTCAGTTTAAGAGCAAGAGCCATCAGTGCTCCTTTTCCCTCCCATCAAACACCTTTGGGCCGAGGTGGATGAGAGCAAATGAACCAGATTCTAATTCTTGTGGCCCATTAACAGAAATATTTATTGTGTTTCATTCAACTGTACAAATTTGTTTTCTCACTTAATCTTCATTACTTGTGATGATATGGGAGAAACAAATAATCCCACCTGACTCTATAAAATGACTTTGTAGAGTGAATAGCAAGGAAAAAAAATACTTATTCACTTATAAATGAGCACATTTAATATGTTGGGGGTTTTTTACAATAAACATGTCATTTCCATAATCACTCTTCAGAGTTAAAGCACATGGTGAAAACATTTCTAATTGTTGGGAAATCTCTACAGAATCCAGTGAATTCTAAATACCTTTAATTACTTAAATCTGCAACTCTACCAAGGGATTTGTGAAGGGAGAAAAAAAACCAGAAGAGTTTCTGTGGACTATGCCAGATAATAGTCACTCCTATTGGCACTCCTCCAGTGTGTGTGTGGCCAGTCTTCGTGAACGAAGATCTGGGAAAGGTCTTTTTACCTTTCAAGCCTGTGCAATGGATTAGATCTTCAGTAAACTACTCCCAGAGTCATGCACGTTAATGCTGTAAGTATACAGCCAAACAAAGAGGTCACTTAGTAAAATAAACCTGTATTGGCTTTATACAGTTGTTCTCGTAATATACAAAAATTATTTGCAATTAGACAAAGACAGCTCTTACTGGCAAGTGAATTTACCTTCTAAAATGACAAGAATTAATAGACCTGCAAAACTGAGTAAGGAGTACTTCTCTGTGGCTTTCTGAATCACTTCAGACCAGAGGGAATGGTGTGTGGTTTCTTTGTACCTTTCTTAGCGTCGGTCCCAGAGCCTGCGGTGGTACTTGGCCGAAGTTCAGAGCTGCTCTGAGGTGTTACGTTGGCTTTGGGATTATTGGCTTTTCCTTTTCTGTCATTCTTTGAAGTGTCATTTGGTACATCAGCTATATCACTCTGAAAGAAATGTTCACATCATAATATATTAACTGTTCTTTTACCTGTCTTGTAAAGGTTGGGTGTCGGGAAATTTCTGAACTTCCTTACTTTAAATATAATAAAATCACAGCATACTTTCAAACAACACTATAGGGAACTGTTTGTAACCCACTTGAAATAGCTACCTACTGAAATACAGCTCTGTTCTCAGTCCTTAAAATTTGTACTTCTAAGGGCTGTGTTAGTGTGATCCATGAAAATCAGCCAGTGAATGGTATTTCAGTACATGATAACTAACATAAGCTAATGTATTTCAGAGCTGGACAAAGTGCCTTGTATTTGAAAATGAGACACAAGGTAACATGCCTCGACTGGGGAAGGACCAGCTTACTTTAAAAAGGGAACACAGCATGAACATAAATGGGCTTTTAGTCACTGAGTTCTACTTACAGTTTCGATACCCATAGCTCTCATTTGGTCTGCTCTTTTTTCTGTGATAGACAAAAATTTCTTTGGATCTGATAAAGCATCCACAATATCTGGAAGGAAAATAAAAATCAACTTTTTGTGATCTTCAGAGGTATTTGGAAGCTAATCTTTTACAAATGCCTTATTCTAGGCCTGTTTTCCATATGCAGCGATCAGTGTACGAGCACAAGTTTCCAGGATGACAAAATCACGTCAATCTTTACCTTCATATTGAATAATCCCTTTCCATGCCTAACTTCCACAGTCAAAACAAAAAAAAAAAACAAAAAAAAAAACAAACAAAAAAAAAAGTGAAAACATTAAATCCATCAAAAGCTTTGGGAAGAAACTTGCTACCCTTCTTGTGCAAAGTAGGGGCTCAAGTTGTTCTATGAAATGCTCCTCTGAAGTCACTGGATGCACTTCTCAAGCAAAAAAAACAGAGACAGCTCTCCCATTCCAACAAAAATTTTATTAAATACTTAGCATTACCCTTGACAGCTCTGTTTCTACACACAAATAGGTCCTCTCCAATAACTGCTGCGCTCCAACGATGCCTTCTGAAATTTATTTCATATACACAAAACCTATGTAGAGTTTATTTTTAGCCACAGCAAAGGCCTTGTAGCTCAGCACCGACTGTTTCTCCTTTCCCTAACTTACTAATGGTGTCTTTTTGTCCTTGCCATGCACTCCTCAAGGAAAATCCAGGACTACCCTGCCAGCACGATGCGTCATCTGAAAACTGAACCCGATTATCACGAGCTTCTAGGTAAAAATGACTAACGTGTTTGGGAGAGGGACCTTTGTAAACTGTATTACTAACCATGCAAGAACATCACCAAAGGCTCAGCACTTCTGCACGGGGGATGTGACTCATCACTGCCTCTCACATTGTCATTTGTCCTCTGCTTACGCTTTCCCTTCTCCCCAGTGAGGTAACGTGGGGGTGGGGAATGGCATTTTATTTTGTAGAAGAATTGCAATTAAATATAAAGCTACAAAAATCACTGCAAGAACACATTAGAGAGGACTTTTACCACTAACCTATGTTGCCTTACTTATGTACAGATTTCTATTATAGAAGCTTCTCTTTGGAGAATTCTACTTCATTTGCATCAATCTGTGCCACTGCTGTGTTTTATTGGGAACAGAGCAGCTGATGCAAATAAACCACAAGAAATCACTAAGCTCTATGAAAAAATAAAAATATGCATCTTCTAAAGCCTACAATGTATCACCCATTCTAGTTATTATTCGGGGCATGTTTTTAAATCTTACTCATACAGGTTAAAAAAGAAGAAAGAAATGAAAAAGAATGTAGGCAGCTACTGAATCGAGATCTACCTTCCCACAGGTTTGCTAAAACAACTGTGGAGATCCTAATGATAGCTCATAAAACAATGAGAAGTTCACTGCAGATGATAAGTAATTAAAAACCACATGCCAACAGAATACTGATGATTCCACCTGAGTGTCAAAAGTTATTTCCCAGTTGTTCATCATGCTGATATTCTATATTAACGAGAAAACGACGTGAGGCACATCAAACGTATCTGGGAAGGGAGAGAACTCATAATTGAACTCATTTGGTTCCTGTTAATATGGAGTCTGGTTTTCCCACGGCTGACAGTAAACTATGACAACCAGTTCTCTCATTCTAGTAGCATTTTACCGTAACAAAACTGCTACTTAGGGGGAGCAATGCTTTTTTACCTCTACCAAATAATAAACCACCTATAGAAATGCTGATGGTGTAGCAGATCAGCAAATACTGAACTGCACACAATTTGCAAACGGTAAACTGGTGTTCAAATTCTCTTTGAAAAACAAGTCTTTCACTTCTGAATTTGTAGAACAGTTTAAAAAATAAAATAAAATAAAAAATAATATTTTCCCCCTGTGTGACCAGCACATTCAGAAGCTTAAGACACATGAAACTCAGTGCTAAGTTTAAATGCTATTCTTAGAAAAAGTGTGGTATCATAAAACATCAATCCCAAAACAGAAGCATGTCCTTAGTTTAGAGAATATTTTAACCGAGTCCTTTTCTGTCAAAAGCTTCAGCTCAGGAAAGAATTAAAGCTCACACTTAATTGTGTCCCTTAGACTGATGGTTCAATCACCCTCAAGTTTAAGCAAAGCTTACACTTCTCTTGACACAAAGCCCCTGAAATTAAATCCTGTCAATGGAACATGCTGCATAAAGGCATGGCAGTGCTCAAGACCTATGGCAAAACTCCAGCTGACCTGCCAGAAACCGGGATTGCACATGTGAACAACACAAATGCTTCTGTAACTGTTTCCATGAAATACTGTGACTGAAGTGTCAGCCTGTTTATTTTTTAAAGTATGGATAAATACCAGCCAACACAGAGTTGGAGATGTACTAATAGTTTATGACCATGGCCCTGCCAACCTGATCATGCAAATGGCTCACATTAAAAATAACTTTCTTGAAAATCCAAAAATAATTAAACCACACTAAAAACATGTAAAATTGGGAGGGAAAAAATGCAGAAGGGTTTTGGATGTGAAATTATTTCACTGACCATTTTTAACAATATGTCAATAATCTCAAGAATATTGAAGTGCCTTTGTTTGAAAAAGACATGTCTAGATTCTGCATGAATTTTTTATACCTACACACCAAACAATCTAGCTAAAGTACATTTTAACCTTACAGATATTTGTCAGATAACATGTAATTAAAAAAAAGTAAATCAAAAAAAGAATCTTCCTAAATTGTCAACAGAGAAAATCATATTGAGCTAACTAGTATTAGTTTATTTTCCACATAATTTTGTCATTTAGCAGATACATGTCATTAACACTGAGGCAGACACTTGCTCAGAAAGGAGATTTTTTAACTCAATATGCAAAGTTTCCAAGGAATTAAAATATTAAGTGTTTCCAATCCTCCAGCATTGTTTGTCTGCTGCCTTCTGGCACACTGACACCACAGTACTTCAGTACTTCCACACCAACATTGCAGAGCTACAGCACATGAGATACAGGTTTATCTCACCTCCAAAACCATCAGGCACGTATGTTTTAAGCACAATGTTGCAGAACACTGTTGGGAGAGAGAGTGGCTTGTTGCCCTCGTTCCGAAGGGAAATGTGTCTGTAACCTGCTTGCAGTCCATCCAGAGGCAGGATCCTCTGACCAATCAACTTATTATTGTCATCATACACTGCTATTCTCAGGACAGCAAGATCAGGCAGAATAACCTGGAAAGCCACAAAATGGAGACATTTAATGACTTGGATCCTCGCCGCCTCCCACTTTGTATGCCAGACACAGACTGTCACCACTGTAAGATCAGATCATTCCCTGCAAACCCCACACTTCGAAATGAATCTTTCCCAGAAAAGCTTTTTTTTCCACCTTAAATATTGTGCAGATTTCAGAATATGTAAGTCCTGCTAAATATTTTGGAAGATTTCCCACTCCTTCCCCACCTGGTGCTATTCACCAACGCTTATGGGGCAAAAGTAAACTGTGTCTCCTGTCTCCCACAGACTTTCCCCCTGCCATTTTCATTTTCACTCTCATGGGGCACAAAATATGCTTTTGGTCTCTAAACCCACCTGAGCAACTCATGGATATCCTGCTCTACTTGATTACAACTCAGCACTCCCAGAACAGGTTACCACCAGTGCTCATCCGGTCCTCCCCCTCACACAACAGAGGGACAACACAGAACCCAGGTGAGAATGACTGAAGCCTTGCTTCAATTAAAATAAAAACAAGAAAACATGACAGAAGAACAATCAAACAGTACCTGAGAGCAACTGTGTAGGATTAAACATCAGCACTGTAACTCAAATAGGGCAGGTAAGATCTCTCCTCTACAGGCCATGGATCAGCACTTCTTTCATTACATGGTGGCCTCGGATATGGATTTGACAGGGAGCAGAAGTGGGGACTGAGTTTATCACTCCCTCTCCATTGATTTGTTCTGTGGTATCCTGCTGGGCTATTCCCCCCCTCATGACATTTTAGCACTGTGCATCCCACGCCTTCATCACCTCCAACTAGATGAATTGGTCCTGCTATGTTTATGCCACTCACCTGTCATCAATTTATGTTGATTACAAGGCTAAGATATGATAAGAGTCAGAGATGAAGAAAAATAATCACTTTGTTGACTTTCAGTTCAAGACAACGTGTGACCATCGCAGAATAGAGCAGAAAGTCTGGGAAATGTTGGCATCAGCCTCTGTACCCGTGTCAGGACACACAGGTACCCCCCCTTTCAGACAGAAGCTGTGTGTACCCTGGAATTTATGGCCCTTTTGATGTAAGAAATCAGAAAGCAGCAGATGCTGCCATATGGCCAGCAGGCAGGCCATGGGCAGCATGATTGCCTGTCATTGTACCTAAGCATCTTCCCTGTGCCTCCTCATGCACTGAGAAAAGCACTTGGAATCACATCCATCCCAGAATATACCTGAGCTCAGAAAAAAACTCTTGCATCAACTAAATTTCTATTAAAAACCGGTTATACTGTTAGGAAAGCAGATTAAGTGTGTAATATACCCAAGTGTGAAGTGTTATCACCACTTGGCAAAGACTGAATTTTGGAATACACGTCTGAACTTTGGAATAGAAGATGAAACGATTTTGGATGACAAAAAAACAGGTGTAAGCAAAACAGATGTTATCAAATACAGCGCTGCTAACACATGAAATCTGGATGAAACTCTGGCTGACAGGAAAAAAAAAGCATGTATACAGTATATATAAAGACTGAGAGATAAGAACTGAACATGGACAAATGATATCTCTCTTTAAATCCCCAGTATCAAGAAAAAAAGGGTTGTTTTAATTTTTTTACTGAAAAAAAGAAAGAAAAGAAAGAAAAGAAAGAAAGAAGAAAGAAAAGAAAGAAAGAAGAAAGAAAAAAAGAAAGAAAAATGAAAGAAAAAAGAAAAAAGAAAGAAAAAAAGAAAGAAAAAAGAAAGAAAAAAAGAAAGAAAAAGGTACATGATGAACATGGACTACTGGACTGCATACCTTGGACACAGGCATGGTCCCAGAGGAGGTGGAGACCTCCAAGTGGTAAGAGAAACCAAAGGGGAGGAAAAAGCCAAATGGAAACAGAAGCAACAAGAACAACAGAATGATCATGTGACAGCTACAGAGGTTATCCATTAGAAAAATAAAACAAAGCAAAATTTAAAAAAAAAAAAAGAAGCAAACCAAATCCCAAACAACCTCTTGAAAGCTTATTTCAGCTCTACATTGTTTACTGTAGTAAACAGGGGCCCTACAAACCCTTCCTCATGGGAGCAGCGCTCATTCCTGTGCTCAAGAGAGCAAGGAGGCTCATGGAAAACCACAAGCTGTGCTTTCCAAAAATCCTACCTTTCGAAACACAAATGACTCCTCATTGTAAACAGGGTTCAGCCCATTGTTCATCACCATCCGTGTCCGAAATTCCTTACGTATCGTGTCCGTGGGCAGACCATACATATCCACCTCCACGTACGTACCAATTTTTTTGTCTGATAAGAACTGACCAGATATTACCTGCAACATAATAACAGAGCAGAGAGGAAGAGCAATACAAAGTAAGAATATTGGAAATTCTGGGTTTTGGTTTTTTTTTACTGAGAGCAGTCTGGAAAATGCTTTATGCAGAACAGATGTATTTATTTCCTCCTATGAAAATGGTGTATGTCGTGCTAAAATTGTTATCACTGTTGTGATCAGACTTTAAATATATCCTTAATTTGAAGTGACTGTGCTATGGTGTTACCAGTTGCAAGCCAGTCATCCCAATTATCTGATGTCTCATAGATGTATTCACCATATTAATGAAAAACACTGAATGAAACAACCAGATGGGGCACTGCTGTTCCACAGCTTTAAACCTGCTGTTGGGAAGCACTTTGTTCTATGTCTTGACTACAAAAAGGTGAAAGGAAACTACTGCTCTGCTTTCACTTAGGCAAAGGTTTTTAACTAATCACGTCAGTCTGACTCCATATTATGTCTGGAAAGTGCAGGATGCCGAAAAAGCAAACAAACAAAAAACCCAGACGACTCCTCTGTATTGTTATGTATATGAAGATTTGTTGCAATTTCACTCCAAGCCAAGATTAATCTAGTCATAGCAGGTGATTACTCCAGGGAAAATTTTTATTCCATCAAGATGATATATTAATTAAAAACACAGCTAATGTTTTCATTACTACAATCAAGGAGGGAAGGAAAAAAAAAAACAAAACACGATTTCACAGACCTAAGCTCATTTCAAATCCTTTTGCTTTCATGATCTAACACTCTTCCAGGGAACACACTGGATAATAAATATGAAAATTTATGCCACTGAGGGTTATCATTACTGGCATTTGGTCCACTCAACTCCTTACTGACAGAATTTATAAGGAATTTTGTACTGGTTTTAGTCACACAAGAAAAGTAACTGACAAAATACGTGATATAAGAACCAACTCTAGTGATACTTAGAACTTATGTTCTCACCACCAGATCTCACTTCCTTCTTGGAGGGATTGTACTGTCACTACCATTAAAAAACCCTAAAGTTAATAAAACATGTTTGTTCTTCTGGAAGGGCAAATTAAACTTAGTTAAATGTCTAGAATGCACAAGGAATGCTTGGTCAGAGAGAGTTTGAAATTTAAATGCAGCACATAGAAAGGGATGACTGAAAACTGAAGTTGAGCAGCACAAAAGGTATTTGAGCAAAGAAAGTAGAGTGTTGAGTCACAAAAAAGGTTTTGCAACTGTCAGTCTTCTTCCAAAACATGTTACCTAACCATGCTTTAGAACTACAGTAGATGTTTTATGGACTTCTTTACTCATAGATGATTCCAAAGTAAGGACCTTCATCACAGGAACCATTTCTCTCTACCTATTTTGGAAATAGCCTGTCCAGCTGTGCCCATAACTCCTCCTTGCCCTGTAGTGACAAGTGGTGGTGCACGATTCCATACCGTACACAGAAATGAACTTCACTCATTTATCCACTTGTGTGGGGTGATGTATTTCAAAAAGACCATGAAGGGTGTTAGAACATGATAATGTGTAATAACAAATCATTTCTAGTTCTGTCTTAGCATCTAACTATTTCCACTCAGATGAAGTAAACAAAGACATCTTAGCCAGAAATTTAAAAAAAAAAAAAAGAAAGAAATCATTTGATGAAATCTTCACAATCCACACCCACTTTCTGTAGGTATCTTATTTCTGCTGACTTTTAAATGTGATTTGGGCGTGATGACTGTTGTCTGGTGCTGTTTTACCTGTACAGAACATGTTGCAGCAATTACACCATCTACAGGAGTTTCAGAGAACGGGTCAAACGTTCGATCTGGTCGTCGCATGAAATCTGGTTTAAGTAGATACCTTATTTCAAGGGGAAAAAAAAAGGGGAAAATTAATCTTGTGCATAAATTAAAACTGTATTAAATGCAAATGAAATGGATGTTCTAGCTTTAAACAATGAACTGTCCTGCAGCACTGTAAAATACAGACTACCATTCCAGCTGCAAGTGTGAGGAAGTAAAAGGAAGTATTATGCTTGTCTATAACACAAATAAATGTTAATCTTCATTTTGAATTACCAGCTACTGAGAGATGAAAGTAACTCTGGATTTCAAGAGAAAAATAAATGTAATATGAACAAGGACATTTCAAAACAACTGAATGATACATTTTAAAAATACAGCAAGTTACCGTGTAATAAATGTAGTTGCTCTCATTTGTTTTAATTCTTTAAACTTTGGAAAAATACAGAAGGCTTTTTCAATTTTATTTTTCTAAATAAAGAAGTTCCTCAGAGTCAAGACTTACACAATAAATTTCAGCTTGAAGCTAATTTTTTCTCCGTGGTTATGAAACCTTGGGGGGAAACAACTGATAATGTCAGTGCTGACAGACTGTTAATTATAGTGGCACAAAAGGTACTATCATAATAACACTTACAGTCTGTCCCTGAGGACTATGCACTGGATCAACATATCAATGAAGCCAATATGTGCTCTGATGAATCAGAACCCAAGGATTCTGCCACCAAAATGGAACAGCAGTTATCACAGCAATGCTGTGCTGCACATTACAGAGGTTCTTTCAGTGGTGGAAGAAAATGTTTAACTACAGGAATTCTGCTAATTCTGCAACCCCGACAGACCAAGCTGCTAGAGGATTAATTTTTATCCACCTCTAGTCTCTCTAGTGAATCACTGGTACACAATGTTGTAAAGGCCTAGACAGAACTCAGAAATAATTAAAAAATGCTGGAAAAGTTCCAGTGGAAAGAATGTTAATGTTTTCTCCCATTTTTTTCATAACATGGTTTCTGTTTAGAAAAATAATACTCCTTGTTTTTCTTACATTATAAATGTTAAGTATTTAATAACATTTTATTAATTTAAAGTAGGGAACTGTCAGAAACATCCTTTATTTCTGCTTCCAGCCTGCCGAAATAAAAACTGGTACACACAGAAGGAAATGCTAAGTTTTTATTTTCATTGCCCTACATCCTTTCTGCAACTGAAACACAACCACATTTATAATGCATATCAAAATATCACCATGCACTACCACTGTAATATCAAAAGACTGATGTAAGAATCCAAGAATTTAGTTGATAATTTTCCCTGTCCTTCAGAAGAATTTGGCAGAAGTAAAGTTGCTCTTTTACTAGGATTGAGAGTCAAAGAAGAAGGAGCCATACTCTGCAGTAAAAAAGCTTTGGTTTTCTGTTATTTGTGTTATTCTGATTGAAATTACAGAGACTGCACCTTTGTCAAAGCCAAGAGCCTCTACCTGGAGAGCTCACAACTGTGATAAAGGCATGGAGTGGCCAAGCCCCTTGTGTCCATTCTGCAGATGAGGAATTTTACCAAGCTTCACCTACTCAGACTTTCTTTCTGAATAAGTTTTGCAGCAGTAAAAAAGTAGTTTCTTCCCAGGATGAGTTTGCAGATTGTAATGTGTTTCTGGACTGTCATTTCCTGTAATTCATCAAACTCCTCCTTTCTCCTGATGTTAATGATCACATTATCCTATTAAGGTATAAACTCAACATTTAAAAGAAAGAAATCTATCAGCATCACTTGAGCATCCTTTGTCATGCAAAGGTCGTGAGCAAGAACTTAGAGAGATGAAACACTTTTTCACACTCCAACTACAGTAAACAGATTAAAAAAATGTTCCCTATGTATTGTGACTCAACCTGTCCAAGTAAATTTGGCAATTCTGTGAACTGTGCAATGCATCTCCATTCTGAGGCATATCTTAAAAAAAAAAAGGCTGAGAACAGAAGCTGGAGATGTATTTAAATAACTGTGTATGGTATTCAAGATCTTTATAATTTGCACACAAAGCCTCTTCTATCTCAACTTTAAAAACTGGGCATAATTAAAAAGCATATTCATTAGAATACCTCCTTACCAGGGATAATTCCCTCTGAATTCTTCTAATTTCTACTCTTCACCTAGCATCCCATTTTTCTTTTGTAACACATAATTAACAGTGACAAAATTTTATTAAAACCTTATTAAAGGATTCTGATCCGCAGTGACAACAGTTTGAATCATATCACTCACCCGCACGATCCGTTGTACTCAAATTTCCCTTGATTCAACTGCATTGCTAAATCTGTCAAGAGACAAAGAAATTACTACCTTTCCTGGTGAATAATGCAGACCATGAACACTCCTTTCTAGAAGATAAGACTGACTGTCCAGAATAATGAGTTCGAAACAGAAATTAGATTTAATGCATAAAACCCACACATCTAAGAAATAAAAGGAAGCAATAGGGAAAACTTCAGATTTCTTTACAGTAGGAACAGCTTTATCAACCACACTAAGTCTGTGATGTGCTTAAGAAACAGTCAAACAGTTCAATTCCCTGAGATCAAACAGGCAGAGAAGCAGCAGACTGTGGTCATGTTACATTTGTGGGATGGGATTTCCATCATCTAACTTTTGGTACCTTCAGTACAGATGTCCCCATTTCTGCAGATCCCTTGGAATAATAGAGGGATACAGGAGTTTTAACAGTGCAATTAACCTCAGTCTAAGGCAGAATATAAAACATACTAGACAAGACATCCTTGAAGCATGTATTTCTTCACAATGACCACAGATGAAGCCCTCTGTATCCTGATGTTTTAAAGAAGGTGAGATGAATATCACACTGGTTTTCTATGGGCTTAATTCAGTAAAATACCACAAAAACAAACCACAGAGACCCCAGCAGCATTGCTTAGTTTCAACATTTAAATGATGAGTTTTGGTCAATGTATTATTACAGCACCTGTATACAAAGATACACAGTAAACATGTAATAACCTCCCTCTCATCCAACCCTCTCCAGAACTTTGTAAAAATAAAATGTTTCCCTGCAGGTATCCAATTACACTGGAATAGAATATCACTGTTTAGCCGTAACACAGGTATTCTCTTGCCCAGCAGACTCTGCCTTCAAAAGGGGACAAGATCTTTTCCGTATGTACTGATACACAAGATACAAGATTCTCATATGCTTATATCACTTACTACTCGCTTTACTGGGCAGCTATAACTTATTTCCTCAATTATTCTTCAGCTTGACAGCACAACTGGATAACAGAAGATGAATACAGGAAAGTTGTTCACTCCCATTTATACAATTACTACTCTTATTTTGCAATATAAATGGTTTGGGAATGACATGCAGAGGCAGTGCTGGGAGCAGAGCGGGGTTTGCATATCTGCTCCAACCTCTGTATTATGTGGAGTGGGGTGCTCCAAAAGCAGTGTATTCCAGTAGAGCCTTCTCCTGCTTCCTCAGCTAGTGAAATCAGGGGACAGCTTTGCAGGACGCAACTCAGAGGATGATCATTAGGAGTGTCTGCAGCAGCAAAGACACCGTTCAGGGAGGGGGGGAAGCAAGCACAAAAGCAATGCCACAGCCAGAAAAAGGAAATGGGAAAACTGGTCTGTTACAGGTATGACTGAAGACATTCCCAGATACATTAAAAAACTAATCAAAACAACAAAAAGCCTACCCTCATAGTTATACTCACACCTTCACTGAACAGGAACAATACATCTCCTCTCAGACTACCCTGTGGAGAGGCATTTACATTCCCTGGCATCATTCTCTCAGCTGGGATCTCAGAGCCCATTCTCTGATGCTGAGCACATGGCTCTTAACGCTTCACAATGACCGGTCTAGAAATGCATTTGTCACACAGTCATTACTTTTTACCATCTTAATCTGCACACTCCATCTCTGCTTTGCTGACATGCACCCAACTGTGCCAAAGCTGTGTTTTGGGAAAGCAGTGATTTTTCCTGTAATTAATACTTTTTATTAATAAAAAACATTTCTGTGAGAAGCTGCAGCACTCTATTATTTTTCCACAAAAGGGGGCTGAATTTTCCTTTGGTATACGGTTTTTTTGTTGCTCCTTGTCTTACGGTTCCGTAATTCCACTCCGCCGTGTTATTCAGCCATATGTCTGTTTCCTCAAAAAATGCCAGAAGCAAATCCATGGCATCTGTTTGAGAGTTACTGCCCAAGCCATTCTTTAGGATTGAGGTTCACTGGTCGTTGCTGCCTACCTGGGGTCTGATAGTTCAGTGAGACCATCTGGCAGCCAGCGTTCCAGAAAATTTGAGGCATGTAATTACTGGAATCCACTCGGCCTCCCTTTGGGTATATCCGACTCATTTGTCGTTTGTTATAACTGTAGAATTCATCAAGGAAAATGAAAAAAAAGCATCATAGAAATGTATAGCCATATCCTGGTATCTTCAATATTTCCTGTATTAATTTTACTATTTCTCCTCCTTTCATGAGCTGCTTTTTCCCTTTTCCTTTACAGGCATGGAACACTAAATCTAGAAAGGTACACTGGTTTATTTGCAGCACTGGTAGATTAGTGGTGTGAGGAGACGAAAGGATACTTCACAAACTCAATGGCATGAGTCTTCAAATACCCTAGTCCAACTGATTCATTGAAGGAGGACATATTGTGATGAATATTACGTTCTAGGAAGGAAAAACAAGACATTTTAAAACACTTCTGTAATGACAAATCAAAATTCAAAATCATGCACTATACATAATAGCAGGATATAGCAGAGTCTGGTCTTTTTCCCCATTATCTGTTACTCATAGAATCAAATTATACTGGTGAGAAATTTCATGGTTTTCTGACTTGCTTTTTTCTTTCACTTCCTGGGAAATCAACAAAACCTTCCTTTTTTGTTTAGGACAAAATTGTTATTCAGAGCCTGTGTTGTGTGGCTAGATAAGGCAAAACAACATGATAAATGGCCTGGTGTGCAATATCAGCTGAGTGCTGACCACTGTGACAATCATGCTCACCTTAACTGTAGGGGAAGATGAACTAAAAAAAAGCATTTTAGTTGGAAAGGCCTATAGAATAGAATCAACCTCAACAGCTCCATATTCTCCCAGTAATTTAGTGACTCCATGTGGATGACCAATGGAATAACATGCTAACTTTACATTCAAGGCAACAGATCTACAAACATACTGATGGTGGTCATTAAACTATCAAATATGCCTGTATTTCCAAACTCAGGAAAATGTAGAGATTAAAAAACTACCTAGAGATAAGCAAACACTTGTATTTCATTCAACCTTTTATGTTACCTTCTGCTACATCGAAACCTTGAAATTTTACAGGTTGAGCATAGTTGACCATTGTTGATAAATATGGATGTATATTGGTTGTGGCACCTACATATTTGTAAGATGCCATCCACGCTTGTTCATCTTCAACAGTTACTAAACCCTGAAAACACATCAAAAAGAACAATCACTATTTCTGTGTGCAAACCCTATCGTTGGAACTTTCAAATGTGGTACAAAATTACACCCAAATTTGCAGAAAGTTAAAGAAAGGGCAAATTAATATGAGAAAAGTGGAAATTTAATGTCACAGATTAAGGCTTGTTTTCTTACTGATATGTGCACCAAAGACTCTCAGTGTTACAGGACACATGCAAGAGGACTGATGACAGAAAAGCTCCTAAGCAGCAATAAGTATTACATAAAGTTAGTAGGATAACACTGGGATAAAAGATAAATATTACAACGGACTGAACAATGTTGGGAGAGAATGATCTATCTTTGCCAAGTAAATTCCTAAAACTGTGATTTAATATACATTTGCTGATAGCACCTATGGTGGTATAATGCATACTTGGCACTCAGCAGAACTTCCTCAACATCAAAACATAAATAGGTTTAACTATTAATCTTTACTAACAGGAGACCAGAATATAGGGATCACAACCCTCACTGGACAAACAAATGTCACAAGACCAACAAGACACACAGTACCCAGTTCACTCCTATTAACTTCACCTAATAAAAATCTGAATCCATCTTCCACATAAAGATGCACTTTATTTATCACAGAACTTCAAAAGTTTTCTACAAGTATCTCATCTGCCAGAAACCCACAACAGGAAGCACTTCTAATTTGGATCTACCTGTCCAACCGTTTCCTTTCCCTAAGCCAGTTTGAAAGACATTCTCTTCACTGAAATTAAGGAAAAGAAAGATCCCTGTCAATCTAAGCAAACTCCTACATACAGTTTTGGTTGTTCTCCTACCAGTGAACCAGTTACCAAAAAATCTAACCTATTGTAAGCTGTCAGTGAACTTCTGCTAGGAAGTACTAAGTACAGTCAAAAGTTCTTGCAGTACAGCTCTTTTGCTTTCAGACTGCAGCTCATGTTTGTCAGAAAGTTCTCCTTCCCTGTTTTATCAGGAAATAGTCAATAAGAGGAAGCACTGCAAAGCCCTTTCTCATTAGAGAATAATGCAGTTCACAGAACCTACACTACTGCAACTCATTTACTCAGTGAGATGGGAGAGCAAAGGAGATGTAAAATCACTTGCCAGTATTATGGGTCTGTACCTCCACCTGCCACACAGTGCAGACACATTCAAAGAATGAAAACCATGTGAAGTGGAACCATTTATGCCTTGATACAGGATGATTATAGCCATGAGGAACATAATTTTCTGAGTCCATAGAATAGCTGAGTTAGCGGAATGAGTCCAGGTACACATTGTATGTGCATTTTAGAGTGAATTAAACCTCCAGTGGCCCATGAAATCAAACTGACACCATATTTTAGTGCTGATCACCAGGGCTCAATCCAACTGCTTTTCAGGAATGTCCAGATTGAGGGTTCACAGATCTGTTCCCTACATATGCCAAAAGGTACATCCCTTTATTAGTAGAAAACAGGCATATTTTTTTGTTACTGGGTTAATATTTATTAATAGAGTTTAGGTCAAATTCAGGCCAAAGGTTTTCAATGAAAATAGTCCTTTTCAGTGTCTTAATTTTTGAAAGGCAAGTAACTCAGGAAGAAGTGACCACTCATCTTGTAACAACCAGGGTTCTCCAATATGCCTCTTGTTGACTGCTCAGAACCACTGATCATATTTGACTATCCTGATCCATCAACACCTACACCTAAATGAACTCCAGGGAAAAGGAAGTCAAAGGGATTATGATGCCTTAGTGCCCTGGCAATGGGATCATAGCTGTATGACTGCATTACTGACACACTAGATCAATGTTCCAAGACAATATACTGGTCATTGATTTTATCTTATTTGCTTGCAGATTCATAATTTTTAGAGTAAATGGGCTGTACTCTGCAGTGCTCAACTTTAATACTATGAATTAGGAAAGGGGTTAAGGATGGAATGTTTCTTAAAGTCCACAGAAACAAAGGAATGGTTACAACAGCACAGGAGCCTTTTAGGGGATAGAGAAAACAACGGGAGAAAGTTGATCTCCCTGTAATCTACACTTCACCACCCCTCAAGAAAAGAAGCAGAACCCACTTAGAAAACAACACAGACTGAAACCAAGTGTGGTTAGGAACAGGAGCAGTTTTAATGAGAGGAGGAGGAGGACAGTGGAAGGAGGTGGGAAGTGTCTTACAGAAGGGATTCCTGGGAGAAGATAAATGCAGAAGTCCCCAGGGAAAGCAAAAGGAAGAAAAAGAGAGAGGAAAACAAAGTGCAGTCAGGGTAAGGGCAGAGGAAAAAAAAAGAAGCAGGGATGATACATCTCAACACCATTCAAAGAACTGGTTTCCCCATACATGACATTTGAGACTGAGATCAGACACTTCTAAGCAGGCAAAAGTCGTGCACTTCTGTCTATTCCCAAATTTTCTGACAGCCCAAAGCCCAGTATAAAAGTATAGTAGAAAAAACCCTAGGGGACAAAAGAAGGTAGAATCACTTTCAAAAATACTGTGTAGGTGCAGTAAACCTGAGTGTAAAATTGTTAAACCACTAAGAATGCATGGTAAGTAATATGCATGTTATATAGTAAGCAATAAAATAAACTACATAACCTATGTGTCACCTTTTTATTGTTTTCTTGCTCAGAATCTTCAACAGCCTAAGGGAAAAAAAAATATATATACATTACCCAAAGAAAAAGCAATAGGAAACACTCATAATAAGGAAAAAATCCTCAAAAAGTTAATTAATTTAGCAAAAAGCATACCCTTTTCCACACCTTCCTGAGTGGCTCATCTATCCCCTAAACTTGCAAAAATTTGTAGTCTCTTTGAAATTTGGGTACACAAGATACAAAATTCAACAGCTGGCTAACAACAGGAACAGGATGAGGGATGCCAGGCAGTTAAGCCCAAACCAGAGCTCCCATCAGATGTTGGGGACAGGAAGTATCAGAGAAGAATGAAAGAATAACACACCCAGAACACACAAAAGATTATCCAGTCTGGATATGCAAACTGCCAGGCTCTGAAAACTTAAGGCTGCTGTAAACCATGCTTGAAATGTCCACATTTGGAAAAGGCCTGTCTGCTGTCTGTCTTCAATTACAAGCTACCACTAGCGAGAAACTTCAACAGATAAATGTTGTCTTGGCACTGGATGGAAATTCCTAAAGGATAAAGTTCAAGTCACTGATCAGCAAAGAAGCAGAGAAGTTATTCGAGGACATGCTGAGGATGAGTGGCTAATCTGGAAACAAAAAACTAATCCTCAAAACGACAACAAAGCCCCCCCCAACCAAAATCCAGACCCTGAAAGATTCAGGTAGTTAAGGACCAAATGACTTGGTAAGTGAAACTGCCCTAAAGCAAAGAAGTTAAATGATACTTCAGTGAAGGATTCGTAGAAGCCCTGAAGAAGCAAAGATGTAGGTAGACCTGAAGAGATACACAGAAGGCAGGTCTGATGTCTTTTATACTACTGGAGACATGTTGCCAAGGGCAATCTGTGCTAGGAAAGATTATCCACACCTATATTTCTATCTGGAGTAAGATCCAAAGGTAGCCAGGCAGGAGAGAAGAAGTGGCCAAAATACTTAAATGACAGAGGAGCATCATCTGATAAAGTACCTTAGCACTCACATGTGGGCTTTTTTTCTGTAGCAAGCAGCAGTAACACCTCCAGTGCCAGAGCAGGCTTAGATTTTAATTCCAATATTCTGCATCTAATTACCATCATGTAATATTCAAGTTACTGAGCAGAGACTGATAAACTGTACTACATCAGGTTTAAGTGGAATAAAGGGAACTCTTCCCCTGTCTATCAGCTGTCTAATATAGCCCCATCACCCCACTGGGGAATGACTGCCCTATTTTGCCTTCATTGCTGTAGGGGGAAGGGAAAGTTTAACCTCAGGAACAATGAAAAATGACACAGGGAAACCCTGCAATGAAGACACAGAACCCAGTCCTGCCAAAACACTGCTGAGCAAGGAATCTGATGTTCCGCCTCTTATTAGGGCTCTGCACCCAAGATGTGAAGCAAAATATCAGAGGCAGGAGCACGAAACTTCTTGCTACCTTTAACTAGTATTTTTGATCAAATCCCCCACTTGTACACTGTTTCCCTACATATTGATCCTGTTTCCTCAATGAATATTCTACCTGAACAAGCAAGGAGTATTTAGGCTACAAAACTGTGTGTTCTCATGAACCTAAAGGTTAAGGGCATCTGGTGAAGATCTCAGGTGTGAATCTTCTGACAACAAGTGCTGTGACTCTTCCACAAACAGAGTGCCTTTTAAAACTGCCTCCATGGGAAGTTTTCCTAAAAGATATATATAAAGAAGCAATCCCACCTTTTTGACACTGATGGCAACAGCTTCTTTTTGACTGTAATCATCGACAGTAAGGTCACTTCCAAATTTGTACTCGGGGTGAGCTTCTTCTTCCTGGTCAGCTGCACACAAAAGAAAAATGATCAGTGGGGAAAAAAAAACAAACCACAGCAAACCACAGGTTTTGTGCCAGACATGCAACAAATGACAGTTGAATACACAGGTTTGGGTTTGGCATTTTTTAAAAACGGGAATAAAATACAGGGTATTAGATTTCCAAATGCTATTTAGCTGTTTCCAAGTGTAGTAAATGACAGCTAAGGTCTAAGATCCTTAGAGCTTTGACATGGCAACAGAAATTTTATTTACTGTATTGTTGAAGAAATCAGTAATTTGCTTAGAAAAAGTGTAAAAAGAAAAAGCCAACAGCCTCAGGTAAATAACAAGATATGATGACAGGGTTCTTTAAATACAGATAAAGGAAAGTAGTGTCTGGGCTTCTTGTGTGTATTGTTAGTCTCCCTGTGTGCCCCCACTCTAGGGAATCATTTTCATTTGCTTTTAAGTTGATTTTCCATTAGAATCTAGAGTACTCAAAGAAGCTAAAAAAGTCAAGTAATAGAAAAAAATATATCTAATATATGAGAGGACCAAGGGATAGGCTAAAGCTGGGACATTCACTATGACATGGGTCAAAGTAACTTGGTTCAGACACTTGCAGACAATTCATGATTTTACTTCTTCTGAAGGTGAACAGAAAAGGTAAATCATACCCTAAGTGTCTATTTTTCTGTGCTGGCCACAAATACATTCCATATCATTGGCTCAGAGCAAGACATTTACACTGAAGATACCTGAAGCTTGGCATGAAAAATCCTATCCCTCAAAAGTATAATACAATAATCCAACCTGATGTTGACACAAGTATTAAACACAGTGCCAAAATCTGTTTCCAAAGCAAAGAGCACAGCTTCCCAATCTCTCTCTCTCACACACAAAGTGAAAACCTGACTTGGTTGGTGCTCCAATATGACTTCTGAAAAGTAAGGGGTAATTAAAATTACCACTAGTACCACCAACTAAGCTCATGATCCTACCACAGAGCCAGGAGCAGCTGTGGTGCGTGCCTGGGATGAGATGGGAAGGCTGGAGGTCTGTACAAAGAGTCCTGCACTGAGCCCAGACTTACTGCTGCTGGCACAGACTGCAGGCATGTAGATAAAGTGCATCCTAACTGCTCATGCCACCCCACTGATTTACCACAGGCAATGTTTAAGAGCCCTTCTCCATGAAATCCTCACCGCTTTCTATTTCTTCTTCGTTATCATCCTCTAGGATATTAGGAGCAGCAGTTTCCCCAGCCTCCATCATCTTTTTCAGGGCATCAAGCTGTTCTGTTAATATCAGAAATAAAATTAAATTAGTCATGGCATGAACAGTTTGTAGCACAAAGAAGTACAAGAGAACAATCATAAGCGGTTCTCTGATCCCGAGAGCTACTTTCATTTAATGAGTTCTCTAAGTTTTCAGTTAGTAATAAAATTTCACAGAGTAAAGAGCATCAATAAACATACACTGTTGTTAGATCTGGAAAGTGGTCAGTAAGGGCTGTATCCAAAGCTTACTGAAATTAAGAAATATATTTCACAGAATCACAGAATCACAGAATCAATTATGTTGGAGAAGACCTCTGAGATAGTCCAACCGATGACCAAACACTACCATGGCAACCAGACCAGGGCACCAAGTGCCACATCCAGTCTTTCCTTAAACACCTCCAGGGAACAGTGACTCTACCACCTCCCTGGGCAGTCCACTCCAGTGTCCAGTCACCCTTTCTGTGAAGAAATTCCTTCTAAATTTCCATAGACTTCAAAGATCTTTGGAGCAAGCATATTACTTCTTCAAAGAATGAACAGACAGCTGCCTCTTCGGGTCTTGATTCATGCAAATGGAGGCAAAGTGCTTGGATTTGCATAGTATTCCCCTGTGCATTTCAGTCAGACAGCATGAAATGTCACACCATGTATGACTGAAGTCAGTGCAAGGTCTGCATGCTTATCTTGGAATGGAGAAAGACCAGGGTTTATCATTACAGCCATATTGGAAACTAATACAGCAGCATTATTATAACTGAAAAAAGATAAATATCAGAACTGGCAACAACAGCAAGAAGAGCAATTTGAAATTCCATTTAATTTCATGCTTATCCTGGAAAAACACAGCAATGCAAACATACTAGTGTAGGCAGAATTTACAAGAGATTCTATCTGTGCTATATTTTAGCTCAACCAGCAGTCTGATAAAAGTCCCAGGATTACATTTCCAGGTCTATCTATGCCTTTGCTGCATGCTGATATCAAGGCCCAGACTCTGGCACTCGTATGAAACACAAGGGCAAACAAAATGCCATTTACATATAATTCATATTCTTCCAACACTAGAGTACAAGCAACCTGGAAACTTTAGTAACAAAGTCCTTTTTAGCGAGCTGGACTTTTGTTTATTTAATATTTGACAAGTTTTACTTACTTTTTTCTACTTCAGGTTTCAGCCTTTTATTCTTAATGAGAATCTTTCTTTTGAGGTCATTCGGAGATGGTAAGGCTTTACCTGGATCAAGCTGTAAAACAATTTAAAGAAAAGGCTTAATAACAGCTATTTGGCCTCTCTCTATCACTATTTGGGATTTTGACTTTTAGGACAGAAATAGTAAGGGGCAGTGAACAAGCAGTGCCACCTCAGGCACAACTCCAGAAGGTAGTGTGACTGCAGTCATATCTCCTCTGCTTCTTCCCTATCCCACGGGAAAGCTGTGCTCAGGTAAATGCTGCTGGTCTCCAGCCTGTGCCACCCTCAGCTGCACTGGTCAATACATTTTCCCCTCTCTCCTGCCTAGCAGGGGGCAGGGATGTGACCTGCAACTCCTCATCAGAGCACTTTCTACTTTCCCTCCCTTCCTTGGTTCACACACAGCCCAAGTCACAGTTTAGCCTGTTATCATTTGATCTCTAAGTAATTCACCTTTTATGGTCCCTTCAAGATGTAATAAAGCAAGTGAGGGAGCCCGCACACACTTACAGAGTGGAAAAGGACTGGCACTGGTGACTAGAAAACTACCCAGTCCTTAGCCAGGGAATGAGGACAAGTTTTGCAAGTATGGTCACAGGGTCACATCTTTGTGAAAGGTAACATGTAAGTTTTGCATACAGAAGGAAGTACTGCTAAAAGGTTTGTTCCAGGTTGGGAAAGAAGAAAATATACTATTGAGAAAAAGTACAAAATCCTCTAATTTAAGCCCTCTCACAATGCTGAGGTTAAGAAACAGAGATTTCTGTATAGTAATTAGCAACCTCTCCATCTCAGGCTTGCTAAGAACACTATGAAGGGGTTGCTGGTATAATGGACTGGGGTTTTCAGTGAACCATAAATGATCTAGGAGTAGAATGTATTTCCAGGACTAGTAAAAATTCTTAGAATTATTTAAATATTTTTATCTCAAATCCAAATCTGAGCTACACAGAAGCAGCACTAGATGAAGAAACAAAAGAGCAAACCACCACAACTTGAAACCAAATAAAAGCAGCAGAGGTGAGAAATAACAATCCAGCAAAAAACCCCAAATCAACCCAACTCCAGGAGAATGGGTGCAAACCTCCTTGCAGGAGGGTAACGATTCTCCACACCCACCAGGCAAGCTCAGGCATGGGATTTTCAGTATGTTGGATGAAGAGAAAACACATTTGTTTTTGAGAGTGCTGGGGCTGTAATTCCACTAGATGTCAGTGCTGCAGAGCTCATTTATCCCTGGGCTTCCAGGATGCCAGTCTGCATCCCCAAGCAAGGGCACAGTGGGATGCCCACTTTGACAAATATTTGCTTTTACTTAAAACCAAATCTGCTTCAGCCAGTGCCATGTCTCTCTTAAGTCTGCCCTCCTCAGTCGAGCAGCCAAGGTTACCAGAGCCCAAGCACTCCTAAAGTGTGTGTTCCAGGATCCTCCTGCCACCTCTGCAACATTTGCTTTGTGAGCAGCTGGGGAGTGAATTCAGCCAGGAGGAGGAAAGGACACAAAATGGAGAAGGCTCAGTAGTGCTACAGAGCACAGCCAGCTGAGGCTAAATACTGGGCCCTGAGGTAGAAGCGTGGCAGCCTTTGCACAGCTCTATTTTAGGCTTCCCTGAGAGCTGCTGGAAGCTGCTGTTTGTGAGGAACATGGCAATGTGCTACACACATTGCAGGGGAACACTGCAGATTCAGTTCTCTGGGATGCACTTTTTCAGGGCAACAACCTGATATTCACCAAGCCTTGTGTGTTGCTGCCCCTGCAACGTGCAAGGGAAGCCAAGAAAAGCCAGGAGCCCCCTTTGCCAGGGTCACACAGACAGGAGCTGAAAGGTAAGGCTGAGTCCTCTTTGCTGTGGCACTAAGGAGCATCTGCAGCTTTTGGGTGACTGCTGGCACATGGCAAGCTCGTTGTAAGGAGAGAAAGGAAAGTCTGAAGGAGGAGTTGCAAGCTCTGGATAACAAGCTATTAAAGTCTCAAATGTTGTGTTTGTGAAGGAGTGTCTGTTATTATCTCCTGCCATGCAGGAGAGTGAAGTGCATGCAGATTACAGTGCACTTGATAGTCCAAATGAGACTGCAGGAAACTCCTGGTGCTTAATTTAATTCTTAAGGCAGTAGCGGGGGCCACCCAGACTGCAGAATTTGATCTGGAGCATGAAACATGCCATGTGCAGCTGAAGGAAGAGGTTTCTTCAGCTGAGACCATGCAATTTATAATTAATTGGTTTTCATCAGTGACTGGCAGTTTCAGAGTCATGTATGACCTGCAAATACAATGTGTGTGGTGTATTTTATGTAGGTGCTGATATTACGTCCCACATCAAGGGGATGGGTTCCCCCAGGCTGCTCACCAGAGCCCTGCACAGAAAAGATTAAACAAATCAGATAGAGACAAGTTGGTACCAAAAAGCACAGACACCCAAAGTCATTAGTCATTTTTGAAAGCACAGGACTGGTAGTGAACAGCACTACAGGTGATATGATCTCAGTTTATCGTCCCTTTTAAATACAACCAATATAAAAAAACACCAGACTGGCAGAATATAACATACTGGATGTGTTTCTAGAGGCTGCTTCAACAGGAGATCACCAAAAAGATCTTCACAGTATTTTGACATCTTGTATTGTTGGTATTTGCTGGAAAAGAGTGTGCTGGTTAATTTTTAAATATATATAAAAAAAAAATCACTATTATTCAGCACAATAGAATGTAGACATCCCAAATTATATACTGCCCACTTTGTCTCCACTGAGAAGTATTACTTTACTGTATAATTATGCTGTCAATAAAAGTCTATTATCTGACAAAGATGAATTTAAAGAGCAAAAAAGTAGAATAACCGAATCTCACACAGCTAATGGAACATCCAAATATATTTCACAGCTTTATCACAGATAAAAATATTGCCATTATTAAGCTATATGAAGATTGGTTAGTATATTAGCAAGTGACATTCAGTATACCTGCAGTAGCCTACAGAGTTTTCAAGTACATTCAAATTACAGTATTTTAAACTATATCATCTCTTTCAGACATTGTACAATTTAAAAATTAAAAATGGGCAATACACACCTGCAATGATTTTCAAATGAAAGGATGACAGGGTACTCTGATGTAACAAATGCTGTTTCCTTAATGGCTTGAATTACATCCTAAAAAATGAAATAACAGGATTCAGATTAGAACAGGGGTGTGTGATACAAGTCAGAAATGAGCCCTAAGATCTGGGGACAGGAACTGTGCCCATGCAATGTGTCAGTCTGTCACACAGGAGCAGAACCTCATTGCTGAGGAAGGGAGGGTGCCCTGCACAGATTCCTGTCCATGGGTTCTCCTGGGTCTCACTGCCAGGTGTAGGGGTCAGGCACTTACCTTGAAAAGAATGTCTGTACACATTGCTTTTCCATGTGTTATTATTGGTTCCTGGTCTTCACCTTTGCCATCCCAACAGTCCAGCTCCACACACCTAGAAATCCAAGAAAAATTATGTCAGCTGCCTTAGTGTTGCATTCCAGGTGAGCTACTCGGGATACATGCTGAATATTGATGCTCAGAGCAGTACGTTACTAAGCAGTTCTGGGCATTACACAATCCTTTCTAAGCTGTACACATGTAATTTCAGACTCCTTCTATGACTCTGGATATTCTACCTTACAGCACGTGTGGGTCAATGCATTTACATCTGGACAATAATGTCTTTAGCACTAGAACACTCTTCTGATTCTCAGGCTAGTATGTCAAGAAATTAAGCAGGATATCATAAACTTATTCTCATTTACAAATAAACTTCTTAATTATAAAGCAAAAAGCCCTCTGAAATCCTTCAGTTGT
The DNA here is from genome assembly GCA_035041135.1 of Platyrinchus mystaceus. Lineage (NCBI taxonomy): Eukaryota > Metazoa > Chordata > Aves > Passeriformes > Tyrannidae > Platyrinchus > Platyrinchus mystaceus. The sequence goes on from JAWWLV010000121.1 coordinate 837,145, forward strand.
CATTTTGAGATCTAACTTCTGCTTCCTTTCTCACAAACTCTCTCCTTGTATCAATTTCTACATCGCACTGCATTTCAAGGTTTTTCACGAGAAAAATAAATCTTAAATAAATGTCTGTTTTCATTTACCACACTAACATTTATACACTCAATTATACAATATATCACCACCAAGGTATATTATGTAGGTTTAAAGTATCAGATTCACAAATATTAAAGGCTGTTATCTCCTGCTTCCAACCTGCATCCAGCCAAAAGCACTTGTCTGTACATCTCCACTGAAGACTTGCCACCAAACTGCCTGCCTGTTAAATAGGTATTGTGAGAGGAACTGATGAAATAATGAGCCAAAGGATGGTCCATTTCTTGATATAATTCCAAACGGTCTAAGAAAACTGGGGCATTTTCATCTGACATCAAGTATCTGCAAAACCCATCACTGGATATGACACCTAGAAGGAAGAAGAAGGCATGGTAAATTACTCCCAGATATTTAGGGTGGATTGGAATCAAACTGTCTCACAGAGCAGGAATCCTGGCCCAAAAGCTGTGTTTACACAGGTTTCTGCAAGCAGATGGAAGCTCTCCCCTCCCACCACTCCAAGCTGACCCTGGTGCAAAATGTGCCATTACATTTCCAGATAACAAAAGAAAAATCAGGTGTCCACCAGCTCAAAACCTGAGGTCCAGCACTCACCATTAGCAGACCTATTGTCAAGGGACAGGTTGCAGCAGTCCTATTTTTATTTTCTTTAAGACTACTTTTCTCTTATACAAAGAAATGGAGTGATCCAAGTTTTCATTCTACTCCTAACTTTCTGAAAAGAGCCTCTCCTGGAGCTTACATTTTCTGTGCTTGGTGTCAGCCAGAGGTGAACTGTTCAGGAACATCTTATTCAAATCCTCTCAGCTGATTATGAGTATGGAAGAAGGCGGGAAATAAAAGGGGGTGCAAAAGGGAATTTTCGACTTGAAGAATGGTTTTATTTTGTTATCACCAAGAACTTAAAAGCAGCAGCACAGCAAATCTTAGATGACACATATTTCTAGTGCATCATCTTGTGGAAAAATGTCACATCTGGACAGGTGTTCTAGACAAACTATAGCTGAGACTTCAGCACCTTAACAGAGCTCTATGTGGTCTGGGACAAAATCTGCATCAGTGAATATGATCCCTGGAGGAACACTGTAAGAGGACACTGCTGCTGTTCTCTTGCTACTCTCCATAACCCTACCCCTGCAGGAGGTTTACCACATTTATTAAAAACCTGTCAGAAAGAAAAATCAAAGAATGAAGCTAAATAAATGGACAAAATTGAATTATTTTCTTTTCTAGTTTCAGATTAATTTCCACCTTCATAAAATATGTTTTTGCATCTTCCATCATGAACAGCTGGCAGCTGTGTTTCCTCATTTTGGAAAATGTGTAAAATACTGGCACCAATAAGAATCAAAGATGAGTGCCCTTAAAAATTATAAATAAAAAAGGATAGAGTTGATAAAATCAAGTAATGAATACTTGGAGTATTCTACTTCATGTAGAGAGGAAGAGAAATAAGCTTATGAGTGGAAAATCCCCATAACATTTATAAATGACTCCTAGACAAGAGAAATATCTCCTCTGTCCCAGGTGATTCCTGCAAAGTCCACCTTTTCACAGAACCAAAAGAGCAATCTATTAATCCAGGGCACAATACAGTGTCTCTTCCTCTAATAGCTTGGTTAAAAGGACTAAAGGACTATAGTAAGTGGCCAGTCTTCGCGAACGAAGATCTGGGAAAGGTGTTTTTACCTTTCAAGACTGCGCAATGGATTTTTTAAAGGACTATAAGGAGTGGAGAAAGCTACAAATCCAGCTGCAGAGGGATTCCCTAAGTTTATAGGCCTGTGTCAAGGCCTGTGATTGTGAAGCAACATAAAGGTATACAGGGAACCCAACAGGGCTCAGCACTGAGCCAGGCAGGTTTAAAACTGAGGCAGGCTTAGACATTGTCTCCTATTCTCCGCTTTGCACACCCTTCAGCAGCAGTGGCAGTACGAGGGGATGGGTAAAGGCTTCTCCAGTGCTACCTTGATATATTACCCTAACTGTCTGGTGACAGAGAAGCCCTGTCAGGATGTCTATGGGCTTTGCAAAGCTGCAGTCTCTTCTCTGCTTGCTACGATGACAGCAACTTGCAGCAAAAAGGGCAGGGAGGACAGGTGGGGAAAGCAACATTTTTAATTTCTGCAGCTGATCCCAACACAGCTCCTTCAGCAAAATGGGTAAGAACTGGGAACTAAGTTCAGCCACTGACACCTCCAACACTCCCAGCAGTCAGGACATGAGCAGTCCAAGAATGGCTTGCAGACACTTCCTGAAATTTTGCTCCAAGAGAACATTTTTAAACTCACCCACATAAAACACCCTGTTTTAAGCCAGGCTGCTGCCCTCAAGCACTATAGAGATTACATTATAGAAGGTAGATGCACATCCAAGGGTGCACATGGCAATTTTATTTTGTTCTTTATTTTCACACAATATCTGTACAGCTTTGCAGTCTCTCTGAGACCTTGGCCATAGCCACATGCAAGTTGCCTTGTTCTGTATTTACTCATTCCCAGCCTCTCACATTTTGTATCAGCATGGCTGCCTTTGTAGCCACACTGGAACCTGGATCAGGGAAACAGTCCAAAAAAAAAAATAGCACTGATTTTGAGGGGGAGATATTTTTCCTGATCTAGTTCACTGGGTGCCACACAAATGCTCTGCCCCCAGACCACAAGGACTGTAAGCTCCCTTTTAAAAGTGTGGATGCTTCAGAACAAATTCCCCAAATGCCTAAACCCAGTGAATACTGAATTCCCTCCCCCACTTACCTTTTCTCTTCAAGTCTTCATCTGGCTCATATGTCTCAATTATCTGCATTGCTCTTTTTGTGTCATAAAAGGGAAATAAAATTTCATTGAGCCGAGGATCTCGTTGATGCTAAGGTTAGAAAACAACGGAATTCAGCAAAATAATATAGTGCATGGCTATCATCCAAGAGCATTTCATTACTGCAGATGAGAAAGAAAGAAGTGGACATTTAAAAAAAAAAAAGGGAAAAAAAAAAGCAGCCCTAAAACATACAGACTATTCAACAGTAATTTCAGCTTTAGGTAGAAAACAACCCCTATCTGTCATAAGAAACGTGGGCAGTTTGATCATAAAAATATTTCAAAAAAACCCACTTCAGTGTCATCATATAACTGGTCTTACTCTTGCTTGTTCATCACAATAATGACTGCACATGGTACACGTGCAAATGAAATGCTGAAAAACAAATAGCTAAATCTCTCTTTGCAAATTCTCTCTCCAATCTTTTCTATAGGACTTGTGAACTGACGGACCTGACTGATGGCACTGTAAGCACCTCTGCAAAAATGCATGTCTTACACAATATCTACAGCTAAAGCAAAAAGTAAAAGTAAAATGAAGCTATACTTTAAATTAGGAATTACTGATGACTATTTGTGAATTTTTGGAAACATTGTGTTTTTAACTATTCCAAAACCAGCACAGGTTCTTAGAAGAAATATGCAAAAGAATTTCACAGTATCATCTCTTCAATTCACAGTAATTTAAAATATTAGGATTTAATAATATATGTAATATTTAGATACAATTTAGCAGTGATTTCTAATACACTAATGAAATTCAGAGTTTTTATGTTTTCACTCAATAGTGTGCTATGTAACTTTGCTTTTTCTCCATGCTGGATTAGAGCTGCACACTGTGTGCCTGATTCTCCATCAAAAGAAAATTAAACCCAGAACTGAAGGGAGTAGTGGCATGCAAGCAGATGCAATAAAACAAAGAAATAAATATGACTGTGAAAACACTCTTTTACCCCAGTAGGTGCCCAGTTCTCAAGATTTAGTTTAAGCAGAATTCAGAAATGTAACAGGCCACCCCCATATCGGATCAATAATTTGGAGTGGACAGGATGGTATTGATATAGCTCACACAGCACCATCAGCATTTGCTGTAATTCCTTATGTGTGAATTTTTTTACTTTTTTTCACGAGGAAAACCAATATCCAATCAAAAATAAGCACTTCATCTCTTTTCTTACAACCGATACATTGGTGCTTCATTAACTCCAGTGCCAATTCAGTCATGCACTTAAGGAGGGATCTTGCCAGTACTGCTACTGGCAGTCTGCAGCATCTAAAACACAGCAGGTTCATTCAGTACAGATCAGTATTGGGATAACTAAGGAAAACTCAGATGAAATATGATGTGGGAGCAGGTGGATGCAGGACATAACTTGCTAAGCAGCACACAACAGCAACACAACACTGGCATGCAACAGTTCAGTCTACTTGTGACAAATGACAGGCTTTATGCCATTAGGGACAATACATCACTTCAAAAAACTGTTAGAAATAATAGGGAAGGTTCTTAAGGAAAATGCTTTTCCCCACCCTCTTTCTTCTACAGTTAGTCATAAAAAAACCAGGAGAAACTAAATGGGATAAAGCAAAAAAATCTCCTTTTGAGAAAGAGTCCCAGAGATATCAGAAGGAGCTAAGAGCAAAACAGTCTTCTAGTAGCCAGGATCACAGCTCATTATCAATTTTCCACTTGAACAAGAGCATATCTTTATGTTCACTCAGTTTAAAAAATAAAGGAAAATTGACAAGTGATAAAGATTTACTTTAAAAGAAGTTAGTAATGTGTTGAAACCAATTTTGCCCCTTGAATTTGTCCTGTGCAGTGGTGAAAAGGGAGTCCTTTTGTGGAGATGAAACACAGGGAGATAGAAAGAGCAAATGGGAAGGAGGGAGGAAGAGCAAGGCAGGGGAAGAGAGAGAGAGAGGAAGTGCAAGGAAGTGGGAAAGAGGGGATAGGAAAGGATCTCCCAACACCTCCCTCCCAGAAGAAAGGATTAGTCCTGGTCAGCCTACTGAATTTCTATTTTAACTGTTACTTGCCTTATTATTATTTTATTGCTGTAAAAGAACATCAGGACCAAATATCTCAATAGTAGTAATTTCAGTTACTTTTCTACTACATTTTATTTTTTCAACATTTAACTTTAAAAGTAGAAGACCTAGACAAAATACTCAGTGCCTGACAATAATTACATTACTAAAAACTTCCCAGAAGCTTTAATACTGAAACACCATTAAATCAGCTGTCAGACAACAGCAATTAGAAGTCAAATAGAGACAGGAGTCTGGAAAAACTCCAGGAAAGCTGCTCACTCTCCTCTCATACCCAGTAACATATCCTCATGCTCCCTTAAGAACTCATAGCACTTGGAGCTTCTGCAACATGCCTGGTAGGTTACTTCAAAATAATATAAGTTAAAGAGTCTCATGAAGAATTTCTCTGCCAAGTAACTCCCTTCTCCTATGCAATGATAATAATCTTTTTATATTTTCCAACACTAAACATCACCGCTAATTGCAGTGTTGGCCAGCTGTCAAGGGGACACAAACAATCACTTCAGGAGGGAGATTCTGGGTCATTTTGTGCCTTTCAAATCATGACTGAAACTTTAAACTCTATCTGGAGACCAAAAGACCTCCAGCACAGAGCAAAGGCCATTGGTTTCAGTCATCAGAATGAATGTCCTACTCTGTAGGAAACATCTGGCTAATTTTTCCCAGCTCTGGTCACCAACTAAAGGGCCAACACAAGATTTCCAATGGCAAAATGTGTCGTGTCGATAGGAACACAGCCAAGAAGATGCACCTCTCTCCAGTACTACCTATAAAATAAGGCTTCTAATTCTTTAAAAAGAACTGTTCAGACAACACAAAACTTAGAGCACAACTCGATTTTAATTTTTTAATCAGTTACTGGAGGCAAAAGAATGACTCAGAGTAGGAAGATTAAGCATGAGCTCAAATTTGCTGATAGATATGAACTAAAGCCTCAAGTATGCAACCACTAGTGCTGAAGTTGTTAATCTTCTCACTGTCTTTTCTTTTAAATACTCCTTCTACAAGTAATTCAAGTTTAGTGCTAATGAAGAGTAAGGCACACATTCCCTATGAAAAATAAAATTATCTTCTAAATGTGATATATGGGAAACTTACTGCTTGAATCTTCATACAGCAGTATCCAATATATAAATATATACAAAATTGATTTGTAACTAGTAAAACAATTTTAGATTGAGAGATTTTTTTGGTAATGCACCCAAAACCATCACACAGTGAGGTCAGCAGCTTTCCATGTTCCAGATGACAAGAATCTACTGGTACAAACCCAAGTAGAATGTGCCTATTTTCCATGTGTGTGTTCTTGTCAAATCCACACAGTGCATTCATCTCTGCAATTCTGAATGAGTCAGCCTCCTATAACTTACTGTGCTTTAGGAATAGAAAAAAAAAAACAACCCCACTCTGTTTATTGAACTACTTCACACACTATGCTTTTAAGAAATACTGTGTAGTTCTGCCAACAAGTGTATTCTGGAAATACAGCAATAAAAATATTTCCTCTTATTCTGCACACATAGCATTTTAAAAATCATACACAAACTCTTAAAATGTCCTCTTAGCTTTTAGATTTGTACCATTGAAACACTACTGTTGAGAAGAATGAAACTGCTGTTTATAAAAAGCCCACTTCAGTTTTTCTATTATTGAGAAGGATCAGCAGATATATTTAGCTGGGGCCTACAGGTAAAATAACTGCTTGTAATAAAGCACTGGGTGTATTTTAGTTGAATGTTTAACAGTATAAAAATGTCTAAAACACACATAACACACAACATAACACACCAGCAAGTAATCAACAGATGCAGACTGCAAAGCCAACATGTAGAAAGCGCGACAACGTACAAGGTTGGAGCTGATTTTTGCACCTGGATGTTACCAAAATGAGAAGATCAGCGGATCAAAAGCACAGCAAATAATGGCAGGATTCATGCAATGGAAAGATTGGAAGAAGCAAGCCACTGCAGACAGACTGGTATGGTAGTTAATGTATGAAAAAGCTTACTTCATTTAGAAAGCTCACTAATTGGTCTACCGTTAAATAATCAGTTTTGTCTCCATTGCTGCAAAGAAATTTATTAGAGAATGTAAGTTTTTATGCACAATGCTACAGTAGGTATGATTTACATGTTGACATTGTTGATACTTTTAAAACCACCTACTTTTCTACTTGAAGTAGCTCTATAGTCTCAAAATGAACAGTCACAGAAAACATACTAACAGTCTAAGCTTGGCACAGTATAACTCCCGTAACATATATTACCACAACTTAACAAACATTACTTCATAAAACAACATGTAAGTCCTCCAGCTGAGAATAAATCGAGTGGGGAAACTTTTTAAACTTCAAATTTCTTATTTAATTTAATTAGTTCACATACTGTGTTAATCACCTAAAGGAGCAAGTTAAAAATTACAGTAGTTAGTAAAGCCAATGCAAAAAAAAAAAAAGGTCCAGGTGCTTCCTCTAACTCATGTAAAAGTTGCTCTGAAATACAGAGTGAACTTTTACATTAACAGTCTGAGAGGGAAGGAAGGGGAGAAACATAGACTTGAGCTTGTCTTAAGGTACTGTTGATGCTACTAGAGTTCAATGTTAGATAAATTTTACAGTGTTCTGTCACTATTAGATATGGACTAAAAACACAGCAAAATGTCTTTAAAGCAAGATTGTATCAAATTTGAACTTACATCTTCTTGAAGAGGTCCTCGATGTCAGTTCTGGGACATATCTTTTGGGTGAGCTCATAAAATTTCTCGTAAGTAAATGCTGCAGGCTCGATTTCATCATTCTGCAACAAAATGTAAAGGTACATTTATCCAGAAAAGAGAGCTTATGTGCTCTTTTCCCAAGAGAGTATCTTATATCAGAAAAAGCAGCTGAGAACTGGTTTAAGCTCTTTAGCTGGTATAGATATACCTAGTTTCTTTTGTACTTTCAGAAAGCAGTTCTTAATTCATCTTTATTATAAATCTGTTTGATTCTAACCTCACAGTGACATTAATTCTACATAAGCACAGGCATGTAAAACAGTCTGTTTTATTTCTGAGGAGTAAAAAAAAAGCTGTGCAGTTCCCATACAGGGAAACTTGCATGAGGAATGGAATTCATGGATAACATATTCAGTGTCATGTCCTCTTCTGGACAAGGTAAGAACTGTGGCAGCAAGGAAAAATCTCATCTTAGGTGCCAGGGATTCATGTATTTCCATGCTGGGGATTCATGTCTTTCTGCACCCCATCTCCCTGGCTGGAGATTGCAGCCTTACCAGGTGGTTGCTGCAGTCAGGCCAAGAAGGGCTGGAGTCTCCAAAATGAAAGAAGGGAGACTGGGGAGGGTGTAAAGCCAGAAAAACTATTTGCAACCATAACAAGCCATCACCTCTTGGGGCTGGCAGGGGTCCTGCTGTGAGTGGGGCAGAGCTGGACAGCAGCTCTCCAAAGGAGAGGAGCAAAGAGCAGCCAGAGTCCAAAAAATTAATCAAAAAAGGCATTACATGCATATTTTGTGCTCATATACTTTGTATAAATGAACAAAAGGTAGCCTGTGACAGAAAGGAAGGGAAGCTTCATCTAAGAGGTTTAAGGACCGCTGTGTCATACAGATTTAATTACATTTTGGCTTTAGTAAACAACCTGCAGTGATGAGTAAGTTACTCATGAACAACAGCCATGCTTTTTTTTGTGATGCAAATGACTTAGATTACAACTACAGATGTGAGTGAGTCATCAGTTTATTAGTATACAAAAACAGTTCTTCAAAACCACTAAATACCTTTCCGCTGGGAAGACCTAATTCCTTAAGTGCCTGAAAGATGACTTTTTCTGTTTTACCTGATGCAAAGGTTCTGGTAATGCTAAAACAAAAAACAGTGGAGAAAAAAAAAAAGAAGAGAAATGTTAGTCACTTTTTAAACAATCAGTTTTCCCTCTCTTGCTTTTACTGTCAACATTTTCCTCTGGCTTCAGCTGATGAATGTAAGTATCTTCCAAGTACTCATGCGGTTGAAGAAGTGCTCTAAGCTTCACAGAGCAGCCCTGCTCTGCCTGCAAGCCAGCCATTAGAAAATACATCAAAATAATGAACTGCAAAAAGAACAAAAGAAGGGTTTTTTTCCAATATGCTGGGATACAGAGCCATGGAAAGCATTCTTCCGTTTGTTCTTTCAAACTGTGTTCCCAGATAAACGACTGTGTTTAAAAACCAGCACATTCTACAAGTGAGGAGTCTCATGTCTCCAGCCACTCCTGGTTGTGGTGACTTCCCTTCTGTTCCAAGCACTGACCTGTGCCTTCCAGGTCACACATAAGATAGGTGTGGACCGTTCCCAATGGCAGCTTCCTTCCTCTGTCCTTTTCAAGGAGTTGCTGGTGTCAGGAGACTCCCCAGCTGCATGCCAAATCCCAGTCCAGCTGCAGTGCCCACTCCTCCCTCTGGAGGTTCCCTCACCATTGAGAATATCCTGTTCTAGTCATACTCCACACAAATCCTTCAGGCAGATCTCAGCTGCCACTGAAATATTTCCACCAAACTGATTGCCATCCTACTCCTTCCTGAGAGCAGAGGTGATTTCACCACATATCCGACGGACAGACTGGTTTCTCTTGGAATGACATAAATCCCAAGCTGTTTGGTGTGACTAATGTGGAAGCCTTTGGTCTGTTTCTGTTTCCATTTGAGCTGAGTTTGAATAACCTCTGACTTTGGAAATGTAGATCCAAACTTGACAGCTCTCCTGGCTCCTGTTTAGGGTCTAAGCTAAAACGACATGTCCCACAACCCCTTGATTTTGGTGTCTCAGCCTGGAGAGGAAAACTCTAGTCTGTCTCCACAATCTATTTGTAATGCTCATAAAAGCTGTACATTGGGAAAGACTCCCTGGCTGCTGATAAGAATATGTTGCTCTTTATCATCAAGCGAGACAAACATTTGCTGAGAGTTTTAGTTAATCTCATGCATAAGAAATAATTTCACATGGAGAGAGGTGGGGAAGGAAACTGTTGCTGTTATTTGTTGCCATAGCAATTCACAGTTGTTTCACCCTCCAAAACACTCTAAACTGCCTATGTAAATATTTTCATATTAAAAAAAAATTAGGACCAGGAAGTGAAAGATCTAATTGATAAAATAACATTTTAACAAATCCTAGCCAATTTTTCTTTTCTTGCTGGGTTCTTACAACAGCTATGTCCCTATTTAGGCATTTAAGTTAGTTACTTGATTTTCCAAAGTTGATAAGTACCAAGATACTTTCACTAAAACGTAGACAGAGTTTAACCTTATGCACTTGTTTTAAAAAAAAAATGTCAGGCATCTATTTTTCTGCTAATTCTAAAATAGAGTAATGTTAGCTCTACAATTTACAACCTATTTCCAGCCCTATAAAAAATTCTATGTCTGCTCTAATGAATCCAGCTCCAGTAATAAATGTCCTGTAAAGCATGTAATATTGGTGTAAGTAATTAATCAGAAGCTGTGTGCCAAGACTCCATGGCTGAAAGGAACTTATTTTTGATGCCAAACTACTTTTTTATTTCACAAAAGATGACAGCAAACACAGCAATAATTTGCAATGAGAGCAGCAGTGTAGAAAAGATTTGCATGAATCAAAAATGATTGTAAAAATACAGCGTGATGCTTTCATTTTGCTGAGGCTGTAGGAAATAATACTGCTTTGCCCTTTATCAGAAGAGACTTCATCTGAGCAGATTCACCTTGTTGTATATCTACAGGTGAATACTCCTCATGTTCTACAGGGCTTTGGGTACCATAGCAGTGTACTTCCTCATAAATATTTAAAACACTTCCCAGCTCTGGAACTGAGGAGTACAAACCTATTGTGCTTGTTGATGGATTAAATCACTTGGTTTCTTCAGACTTTCACCACTTCCCAACCATTACTTCAAAAATCAAGCCAACACAAACTGTTGAAATCAATCTTCTACCGTGGCTCCAACTTAATTATCAGCTTGGCTTGAACTGGAAGGACCCCTTTCTACACTGTACAAGAAATTCTCTATCTTTGATTTCCAACCAACATGAAAGTATTGAAACAGATTCCTTCCAGGCACTCTGGAGTAATCAAGAGGAAACATACCTAAAAGAAAACCCTCTACTTTCAAATTAACTTAATTAAACTGCTGTAAAACAGATTTAAGCCTCATTTGTCATAGTTTAGCTTTGTCTTCTTTTTTTTTTTTTGGCACATATATTTTCACAGTTAGAAGCTGTATTTGCTTAAAGCCTTTTAAATGTAGTTATACAAAGGGATAAGCATAAATTGAGCAGAGCTAATTTCTAAACAAGCTCTCGCTGAGCAGGTGCAACTTGTACATGTAGAAAAATCCATTTTCTGCCAAGAAAAAGCTGCAGAAACCAAGTGGATTTTTTTTAACAAACGCTGACCTTTTTAGTCATCACTTACAGTAGTGTTAAAATCTGAAAATACAAAATATCTTACAAATGCCCTGTCCTTGTCAGAGCTGTGGATGTAATTCTAGACTCAGACAGACTGCTAAAACTTATTAAAGCCCAAAAGACAAAACTGCTACTCTCCTAAGGTTTTCACACTGCTAACTGCCAGAATTTCTCCTCTCTCAGACACAGCAGGTTGGTAGCAATAGTTATATGCCCCAGAGTACATTAAAAAATCCAAAATAGTTGAGAAAAAATTTTCATGGCTTTGCAACTTCTAACTGTCCTAACGAGGAGTCACGAATATTTAGGCCATTCACCACCAAGAGCCCAGGGATTTTCACCTTCTCAAGGCTCATCATCCCCTATGACAACGTGCTGGTGCAAAAATATCTTTCAAACTTAAGAAATGCAAGGAGCTCTGATCTTGCAAGCGAGATTTTCTTTCCCCCCCCTCGGCGTTTTACTGCAGTTCTGTGTAAAAATGAACTACAGGTGGATATTGTGATACATTCCTACAGCTGAGCAGAGCTGCTGGGTATTCTGCTTCTGAGAGAGAAACTTTCCCATCTGTGTCCCCAGAGCTACAGCAATTGCTACAGGAGACCCTGAGCATCAGGAGGAGGTGGAGGCTGAGGAAACAGGGCTGCCTAGACAACACTGGATTTAAAAACAGGTAAAAGGGAAGGGTCAGTTGGAGGGGAAGCATCAGTGGTTTAGACCAGCGAAAGAGTTACTGAGAGGGAGGTTTGGGTAAACTTGGTGCCCCTTGCACAGCAGAGCCATTCAGCTCTCATTTCCCAGTGTTTCCCTCTTACACATCCCTCTCCCCCACATTCCAGGCTGCCCAGTGCTGGGACACCTGGGTGTCTGTGTCCCACTTCACTGCTGGATCAGGCCCATCTCATGGCTTTGCCATCAGGGCTCTCATTCACCTTCTCTTCCTGCAGAGCAGACTGATTTTTTCCCTCCTTCATTCACACTCCTCTCTGACACCTCTCCCAGTCCTTTCAGTGGGCAATCCAGTGCTTCCTGGATGAGCCTCAAAATGTTCTCACCTTTTACCCACACCAACATAAGGCATTCCTTGAAGCCTCCAGGTTTAAAGGAGATTCAGCTTCAGGGAATAGCAGATCCTTTACAAAATTACAAGCAAACTACTTTTGCAATAAATTAAGCTGCTAGAGACCGATTTATGTTGGCCTGGACTGCAAATATGAATTAAAAGATTTAATATCCTGGAACCAGTGGACTGGTCCATCTTCAGCACCAGGCAGACTTCTCTGCATACACAAATCAGGGTGCTGTAGCACAATGGAGGGAATTTATGCCTCACTAAATGTGCTGTAAAATATTTAAAGGCTGAAACAGTTTCAGACAATCTAGTAAACCATAAATTCATACTGAGGAATAGAGCTCTGTGTTCAAACACAGGCATAAAGCTCCAAAGTCTTGAAAATTAATTTCTCCCTGCAGCATTGTTCCCTTGTCATTGCCCTCCACTTGATATTCCTCATGGGACATCTGCACAGAAGGTGCTTTATGGCAGCTGAGTTTGGAAGATTAATACGCTGAAGCAGCCTTAGCACCTTCAAGGTGTCACCTGAATCATGAAACTACAGAAACCTGGAAAGCACATGACAGGCCCTTTTTCTTTCTGCAGATTCTACGGATGCAAAATCCTCTTTTTCTCCCTTGAAAAAACCCTGTTGTGTGAGGCTTATCTTACAAAGGCCTCCTTTCTTGCCCCCTTCTGTGAATTTCCACTTATGAGAAAACAGCATGCCCCAAAAATGTGGTTTTCATGTGCTACATAAAGAGAAAAGCAGCTCAATGTATCAGCAAGAATTAATTTCTAGAGCAGGAGGGGGGAGAATTGTTTCCTGGCCAGAGAGGACTGAATATCAGTACCCTGTAATAGTTAATAGCTGTACAGAAAGAAATACACTGTTCCAGCTTTGCTGTTACTGACAACAACTAACCCAACAGTTCATACCACGTGCAGAAAACCAAACATTATCTGGAGGTTTCCATAAAAACAGAAGTATACAGAGCGATATACGCCTCTTTTACAAGGAAACACATTTTGAAAGGTACCTTTCTGTCCTCTACTTAACTGGCCTGAAAGCTTTTATGGTTCTTTCTAAAAGGATTTTATGAAATTTTACAACTGAAAAACCCATCCCAGAGTTTCAAGCTGAAAAATCTGATGCTCTTAGCTCTAAGTGATTTTAAAAACTATTACAGGAACTTTTATCTTCATTACAACGGACTACAAAGAACCAACTGGGCTGATACGAAGTGCTGCCTAATTCACTGAGGAGGTCAGCTAAGAATGCCTAGTTCTGTACTTATTTTTACATATTCATTAGTAATGATTGATATTACATTGTTTTTTTAAGTCACAGAATTTTATTAACATTATACAATCAGTACCTGACAACAACTGGAACTCCCAGTTGTGCTTACCTCCGAACTGGAATTTTCCCATTCGTGTTTGTTAGGAAGGCCAACTTCATCCAGCTGAAATTAAGAATGAAATACTTTTAAAATACTATTTATTAAAATTGGGATCTAGATACTTCTGTTTAGCTTGAGATTACTGCCCTGTCTATGAGATGAGTACAAATAAATAATTGTGCTGTAGTAAGAACTTTTTCTGTAACCTCTTAGTGCTTGAGGCAGAGCAGTTCATTAAATGCAAAGGCAAAAAGCAGCCCAAGATATTGGTATAGCAATTAAGACAAGTGTGACGACAAGAAAGTCTCCTGGAGTTTCACTTGCATATGCATCAAGGAAAGAACAAACTAGACAATAATTAAAATATATAAAACAACAAATCAAATGAACAGTTCTAAATTCTTTTATAATTTCTCCTGGGCAGGTGCCAGATATAGCCTTGAGACTTCTTTGGTCTCATTGAAAGACAAACTCTTAAGTAATTTAACACAATTTTCTTTATTACACTGGTTTGTGACCGTAAATGTTGAAGTACGAAAACCATTTTTTTTTTCTATTGCAAGAAGGAAAATACAGAAAACTAAAGGGGAAGGAAAGAAAGTAACTTACTGTTTCTTGAGACATGTCATTGGACTGACATTGTTAGCTCTAAAGTTGTGGATGATGGATCCGAGCCCTTCTACCCATTGCTGAAAAACAGGAAAATACAGAAACACCAAATCAGGAAAAAGAGGGAAGAAGTAGGAAAGCTTTTCCTGGGGGAAGGCTCTTTCTTGGAGCTATGGATAATGTTAATAGCCTCAGCTGAGAAAAAACCTGCCCACTTCACAGCCACATTTTACCCATTGCCATTTCACCTTCCCCAAACAAAGTGACTGTGCTTTCCATTCTCCCAAATACCACATGGAGCATCAGCGGTGCTATTAAACCAGTTTATTGCCAGCCAAGGCAAGTGGTCCATTGATTGATTTATTAAGCCTTCTATTTATAGCCTATATAAACATTTGCCTCCATTTCAGTGGCAGGGGGCGATATCAGCTATTAGTAAGCAACATGATGCAATATGTGATGAGATATTCAACTGGTCCAGTTTTAGAAAAGGAATGAAACAAAATAATAACAAGCCAGAGTCACAACAATTGCTCTGTGACACCAACATCATCTAACGCTCTGTGACATATTCAAGTCCTGCTTGCTTTCTTGCTTTCATCCTTAAAAAGCACAACATTCCCATAATCACTGGGATGGCTTTCAGCCAACAGCAGCATTACAGCACTTACTTATGTAATTCCATTTTTATGGATCTATTTTTCTACTATAGCCTGCACCCAGACTTTGCAATGGTGTATAGAAACTGCAGCTTAAGGATTAGGCCCTAACATGAACACTCATTGATTTCAGCAAGAATTCCTGGCAGGATAAAGCTACAGGAAGGGAAAAAAATGACAGCACTACAAGCCAAGTTCAATCTCAATTACGCCATTGTAACACTGGGATTACTCAACAGATAATTTACACTGGTGGAACTGAGATGGGCTTTGGCCCACTGCTAAACATTAACCTTAGGAATAAAGAAGCTTTTTGCTTCTGGCCAAATTCTGTGCAGGCATCTTGAACTGACTTGGGCAGGATCCAGAATTTGACACTTATAAATAGATGCAGATGAGTGTATTTTTCTTTTCATGAATGAGTGCTGTACATCTGCAATACAGATGGAAAAAAACTGTGATTTATACTGGAGGAATACTAATGTCTTTGGGAAATGGCACATTGTAAAGTGCAGGCAGCAAATCCTTGTGGGCTAAAACAAGGTCTAAGGTGTCACTTCAACAGATAAACACACTTAAGCAGATCCTTGTACTCATGACACATTAAATCTATTTTGTTTTAGGAAAAGTAGCCACTTGTTAAGACATTCATATTTAATCAGTCTTTTTAAAATGATCTTTTAAACAAGTACCACATAAAATATGCATTCTAATAGTGTATCTGAGAATCATTTGAAAATAGAAGTCTGACTTATGAGAAAAGCTCCTATTTGGGGTTTCTTAGGTGTGTTTTTGTGCTTGAAAACAAACCACCAGTAACAGTCTGCCCTCCCATCTCTGTTTTTCCAACTGCATGAGTACGATGCCTTAGTAATCAGAGGATGAGGGTACTGCCTAGGAAGATAAAGCAAGCAAGGTTCATGGAGCAAGATAATGTTATTTATTAGAGCTGATATAACTAGAAATCAGTGACAGATTTAGGAAACACTTATCTTTTCCAACAAATGTTCTCTCACCTCGGATGATAAAGGAATAGAGCTTGTGATAATTTCAGGGTAAATGCCTGAACAAG
This sequence comes from Platyrinchus mystaceus, assembly GCA_035041135.1. NCBI lineage: Eukaryota > Metazoa > Chordata > Aves > Passeriformes > Tyrannidae > Platyrinchus > Platyrinchus mystaceus. Next base: position 853,336 of record JAWWLV010000121.1, read on the forward strand.
TCTTACATATATTTCAATTTCCTAGAACTGTCAAAATTAATCTTTAACTACCTACATTTGGGGTTTTGTGGTTTGTTTAGGTTTGGGGTTTTTGTTTGTGTTTTTTTCTGTTTTGTTTTTAAATCAGTGAAATGTAACATTCCTGCTGCATTAACATTGCCACAGGTATACAGACATTTATCCCCGTGATTAGTCTGCAGTCCCTTCGAAACTCCTCCACCTTTCAGCACTGACCTATACAGTACAACTGCATATGCACTGCAAACAAAAGAACCCCTGCAAAATTAATAGACACAAAATGAATGTTGTGAATAAGCTTCAGGCTTTTTCTTTTTTCCTGCTAAAAATCCCCACTGGTGCAGTACTGACCATATCACCATTTCAATCAGAAATAAACACCTACAGATCCATTCTGATTTGAAGGCAATGGATTACAACTGCACCAGACACAACAAAAACTAACATTTCAAAGTAAGGTTACCCTGCACTCAGTTCTGAAGTTACTTCTGTACATCAAGAGAAGCTGCCAAAAGGAACACTTCACAAGTGGAGAGAGAAATCAATACACTAACCACTTACCAGGTAGTATTTTTGGAGGAGTTGTCCCGATGATTCCCACTTTGGAGGCCTCCCTAATCTTTTTTCAGTGTTAATGCCCTTTCCTGATAGAGATGCCAAATCAGGAACTCCGCTCCCTTACAGCAAAAGAGCACAAATCTCCAGCCAAACACTGATAAGCCACAAAAGCATCACACCTCTGCTGGCACCAAGCAAGGGAGCCAACTAAAAGCCTCTGTCCACCTCTGAATCATCTTCACATGGGTGGGATGTCCCCTGGGCAAGACATGACAGTTCCAGAGACACGTCTGCCCATCTGTTCCACCCCATACTGCTGCACCACAAGGAAGCATCTGGCTGCTGGCCTTTCATTTTGGGGCTAAAGCAGGTTCTGGAGCATCTGATCCGATATTGCACATGGTTATCAGCTGGTCCCAAATTAACCAGGAATACAACAAACAAATTCAATAACACATTCAACACAGTCAGATTTTTTTCTCCTTCTGAGCCAGACTAGTCTCCAAATAACAACTGTATTCATAATCACTTTTAAGGCACTGTGATCCAGTGCACGGATAGGCACAAAATTCAATGTCAAGCTGACAATATATTGCTTTCCCGATTAATACCACTCCCAGATTTAATGTACACTTGTCTGATGACCTTGCAGGAGGGAGGAAAGAAGAGATCAGATTTCTCTCAGCTAACACACTATGAAGTATTCAGCAGCAGCCTTGCTAATATGCTATGACAGCACTCCTTATTTTACAGATGAAGCTGAAAGATCTGTAAACCTATGTAAGTAACAAGGATAAAGATCCTCAATTCTCTTCTTCCATGCTCAGCATTTTCAAATCACTACCTCTGCAAAGAAGGAAAATCCTGTAACAAGATGAAATTCTCAGGTAGATAGGAAACACTCACTTGGGTCTTACAGAAAGTACAAAATGTTTTTGATAGAAATCAGGGTACACTGGATTCTTCCTAATGCTAGTGCTGAGCATTTTCCAATTTTCAAAATATGGTTCAGTACCTTCTATCTGTCAATGTAACTCCTGAGTGGCTCCCTACATACAAATATTATTCCAGATTCATAGAGGAATCTGGGCCCTGCAATCTAATCCTAGAAAAACAACAATCATGAAAAGAAACAAACCCAAACACAAGTACATCTTAAGTTCAGACCCTCAGGCTGACACAAGAGGCCAAAATCTACACTGCAGACTGGAATAAGCAGCCTGTGTTGTTTTTCTCTAACAAGATCAAACACTGTCAAGCATCTCTGGAAGGAGAAGGTACAAGAAAAATTGACTGAAGAAGCACTCTCTCAGCTTTTGCTGTAGCACTCAAATGCTTCTGAGGCACTTAGTGACCCTGCATTACCCGAGGTTCATCGATGAAACATGGCCAGCAGTGGCAGGGTGCATAAATAAGTTTGGACTTTCAATCCTCTTTTAGCCATCACCCTTTAATTTAGGGGGGGTTAAAAAGAACCAAAACTTATGAAAGGTTAAAAAACACCATAACCTACAGCTCATGGAATTCTAGACAAGGTCATGCATGGATTATTTACCGACGAGGTCGGTCTCATCCAGGCCTCTGGAGATTTTACCTTCACTTTTTCAGTGCAGAATCTCCAGGCTTATTTCACACATCAGGAAAGCCAGGGAGGCAAGGAGGCATTGCCCTCCCATTTTGGTATTCAGAGCCTATGACTGGCTGTCACAGACAAGGGCTTGACAGCTTGAGGGTTCAGGGAGCCCATGGAGAACAATACCGTGTTTCCCACCCCTTCCCAAGCCCGCTGGGGGCTGGCAGGACTCCCTGGCACTCGCCCTCAGCCAGCGGCGCCATGACCAGCAGATGTCCCTCTTCCCTCAGGCAGAGAACTCATTTCTGTTCCATGAAAATTCCTGTTCCCGTCATGCCAAACCTATTCCCTACCTGACCAACTGCAGCGCAGACTTGAAGGATGTTGCTGTGAAAATTCTGGCACAGAGATAAAAGGAATTCTTCCGACTTTCAAGTATTCCATCAGGAAAGATGAGGCCTGCACAGTCTGTACTGGGAGTTGCCTGATGTGTCCAGACTGCTACCACACTTCAACAAAGCTTTCCACCCTGGAACTGCTTTCCCAGCACTGGAGGGGTCTACTCAAAAAGTGGCTGGAAGAATCACTTTGGCTGCTTTTGTGTGCAAACTAAGGAAAACACAGTGGAGCTTTACACACTGAAATCCACCTCCTGGCTACAGAAAACCAGAGAAAAAGTTTTCAATTTACTGATAATTCCGCAGTGGCATAGCCAAGAAAGAACACCAAAAGGCAGAAAAGCACATGAAAATCACTGACACTGAAATGCAGGTTGGAATATGAAGATCTCTCTAGAGAATGTGGCATTACATACTTGGCACAGGGCTACCTGAATAGGTGAGCTGTGGTCATGGAGTTAAGACAGCCATGATTTAGAACTGTTTATCACATAGGCTTTGAGACATAAGCCATATATAATAACATATTGGGACACAGAGAACAGCAGTAGGCTTCTGGAGTTCTGCTGAAGCATATTTTGCAGGTTTCTTGGAAAGTTTTGCTTTGAAACATCGAAACAAACCAAAGCTATGGAAAAACAGAACTGTTCTGTAATGTGTTTGTGGTATATTCCCATAGGAATCTTCTGCTACCTCCTATCTGCCCTCTTAACAATACGATTTGGGCAAATATTTAATAGCTTGTTTCGTGGGGAGAAAAATCAGGGTCAGTCAGGCCAGGCTGGATGGGGCTCTGAGCAACCTGCTCTAGTGGAAGGTTCCCTGCCCATGGCAGGGGTTGGAATTAGATGGTGTTTAAGGTCCCTTCCAACCCAAACCATCCTCTGATTCTACAAAACAGAATTTTTCTGTAACTCAGAAAGAGACAGATAGAAACACCAACAAAACTGATGAGCCTGAAGTGCTTCATCTTACCAAAACCATAATGGTCCACTCAACCATTTTAAACAAATTGAAAAAAAAATGAAAAAATAAAAATATCATTCCCACTGAAAAGCTGAGAAGTTTAGGAATGTCAAAAATGAAACATTTTCAGCTGCAGTCATCTTCCATGCCATCAGTATTATGAGCTGCATGATAAAGCCTGCCTTTATGTTGTTTGCCAGCACGTAATGCAGCATTTCAGCACATGCTGTTTTTGTTCATTCTGGTGCCTCACAGGTTAAACCATCAATGTGTGAATCACTGTCTCAGTAACACATCTGTAGAAAATACCTATTTTCTATCAAATCTAATCAAAAGTGTAAAACCAGTCTGTTTTACACCTATGGCTGCTGCCATCCCAACCCACTGCCAGAGGAATTGTGTGTATCAGCACTTCCCTGACCCAGATTATCTTAAACACTGTTGTAAGCTTTGCCCCTAAACATGTGACATGAGCCCAACACTATGGCTCTTTGAATCAGGAGTGTTCACATGAAGCCCTCTGCCAGCAGGGCAGGGGGAACAGCTGGCATAAGGACAAAATCTATCAGCTGGAGAGATGATCCTTTCCAACAAAACAGCTGGATCTGAGAAAGAAAAACTGTCAGGACAAATTTACCCCTGATATTCATAAATATTACATAATGTTAAAAAACCTGACTTAGGTTAATCTTTTAAGTTAAACTCCTTAATGCATTGCCAGAGTGCATGAGCAAAGAAGACAAGAAATCCATATTCTGGATCGCTGAAGTACAACAGCTTTACTGGACTTGTGCCATTTTTGGATAGGCAGCTTGCATGCCATGGGCTAAAGCCTCACATCAGCACTGTATCATTTCTGCACTAAGGAAATTCACCCCTAAATACCCACAGGCCTTTTCAAATGTCCTAGACTGAGGAAAACAGATCATCTGACTACTAGGTCACAGCAAGTCCATCTGGGAAGTAAAAAAGAAAAATACACACATAAGCTCACACCTCTCATATGTGTGTGTGTTTTAATTTTAGCTCAGGGTAATTTATACAACCTGATTTAATCAGGATTCCAAACATCAGGTTTTAAATTCCACCTTTTACAGTCACTCTCTACTGCCACAGCAGAGCTGCTTTAGGAGTGGACCACAACAGCTGCTTGCAATCAGAGACAGAGTACACCCTATTTTGTGGCTGTTTTAAGAGTGGAAATGAAAACCAATTTCTCAGCTGAAAACACCAATAAAATTTAAGTAGATGGAGTGTAAATACCAGAGTTGGAGCTTGGAGACAAGTGGAGGGATAATAAACACGCTCTTGTTGTTGGAACAGCTATCCTTGGAGCTCAGTGATGCCTTGGCCAGACCTGCTGAGCACACTGGCACAAGGGGCAGAGGAATGTGGGTCTGTCCCAGTGCAGAGGTGATGACAGATGACAACAGCCAGCCCATGATGGGGAGGGTTCAGCACTGCCCACAGCAGGCAGCAGCTCTGTGCAGGCCCACCTGCCACAGCTGGGGCACCCCAAGGGACTGCCCACACTCTGCCCCCTGTCCTATGGGACCTGGCAGAACCTGCCTCCCAACGACACCATTCCTTGCATAGACAGCCTAGAGAAGCCAGGAACTCGCATTAATTTTCTTCTTTGTCATGGTTTCTCAGTTCCATTGTAACCCAGCCTTCAGGGAGGAACAATTACTTCTTTTCCAATTGTCAATTACTATCTACAGAGGCAGAATTCCCTTTTGTCCTCTTTTCTGGGCAGAAATGCTCTGAGCTTTTGTGTTTGGATTTACCACTCAAATCCCTTGTTTCAAAGCATCCCAATCAGGTACTGACCAATCCAGGCCTTGGTTTATCTGAGGGACAGAAGATCTACAGCAAGTAATGTTTACCTTCCTCAAGGCAACAGGGCAGGCACAGCAGAAACCAGGTGCACCCCTAACATGTATCTGGGCTGTTAAACCTACAATCACTGCCCCTTTTTCTCCAAAATCTTGCCTCTGTTATTTCAAAAGAGGGGCTTACATTTGAACATGGATTAAATCAAGTCCTATTTTAAACTGCTGCATAAAAGCTGCATAGCTACTTAACACCATGCAAAGGCTTATTTCTCCTAGAAGAGATTTACTGTGTCACAGAAGAAAGATGTTTTCTCATGAACAAAACAGGAAGAATTAAGCAGGAACAGCTCTATGTGCAGATAACTCCTAGAAAATTTTATTTGAGCATGGAACTACAGTAGCAAATTGATGTACTTACCATATATGAAAAGCCAACACAGTACAGGCCAAATTCCCCAGCGAAAGCAACTTAGAAAGCCCTACATTGATTTTTTTGGCTTGATCTGCTTTATCCTCTCGCTTGTGCCTCAAACATATCACATCAGATCAGGTGGATCATCGTTGCTGACAGTTCTGGATATATATTTTGGTGATAAGGCTCCCAAATGCAGGACTCTCACATATATGGGCCCCTCAGAGCCTCCCCACAGGCAGACTGCAGCATTACACACCATTTTTGGTAGGCAACTTGGCTCTTAATGAAGCAATAGATCTTTTCAGCAGTGTAATTAGCTCATCTCTTGTGACAGTCTGTGTAACTGGCCAACATCCTCACAAACCAATTAGTCTAATACAGCCTATTGAGATGTAAGGTGGCTGAGAAACTTAACAGCGACTTTCTGTTTTCAGAATAAATCAGAGACACTGTTGGGTTAAGTATAAAACTGAATGCTGCCAACACATCCTTTTCTTTGCCTCTCCAATGTTTTTAAAACGCAACTGTGGCACGTTATTTCCCTGAAAGCCTGCTGAAAATACACACAGCAAAATCAACTTAGTGTACCCATGCAATTTATACAAGTATTTCTCCTATCATGAAGTTTACTCAGTATTGCTACTGTTTCCAAAGGTATGGATCCAAGGCAATGAAGGATCAAGCAGGTCTGCCAAGGGATTTAGTGATGCTGCATTTAGCAGAAAGTTTTAAATTAGGTGTGTGTTTTACTGATCAGTATTCATTATTTGTATCTCACAGGCAAAACTGATTATAATCCTAAATACCCTGAATACATACAATCAGAAAAGAAAAATCAAAGAATGTGCATTTTTAAAACCCCTTGAATGTATGAATCTAAGGTACTATCAGCACTCTGGATCAGGTTTCTCAGAGCAGTTTACAGCAGACAGCTCAAGCACCAGGACAGGTGGAGCCCCAGAACTTGCATTGTGAACTGCAATCTAAAGCTCTCAGGAAAGATGACGTGTAAAAAAGTGCCATTGTTTCCTTAGTACCGTTCCATGCCAACGGGAAACAGAAAAGAACCTGGGTACACTGGGATCCCCTGAACTGCTGAGAATTTTCTTTCCTGCTTTTGTCCTTTCAAATAATATGAACCACACAATACAATCAGGTTATCGCTGGACAGAATTTTGGAGGGCTGAACTCCACCCACCAGGAAAATAGAAGTCACTGCACTTCCCTTCAGCATCCCTCTGACAGATCCACTGCATAATTGTCACACAGCCTGCTGGACAAGCCCCACACAGAGCTACTCAACAGCTGAAGGAATGATCTGTCCTGTATTTGCTGGTCCCAGTATCTAATTTTGATAAATTACCGTGCACAGGGAGGCTGATAAAACCGTTATTTCCTTTCACCACGGCACACAGACGTGTCCCAGAGTGCTCCAAATGGATGTTTGCTGTCCTTCTCAAGAGTGATGCAGCAGACAATAAACCAGGTATTTCAATCAGCCAAGCAGGCAGACTTAAGAAAAACAACTGAGTACTGCTGATGAGCTCTTCCTTTATTTTTAACTCCCCCACATCGTTTAACTGTGAAATACCTTGGCTACTTCTGTGTTTTCCGCTACCATGTAAGTGAAGCTGATGTTCACCAGGTCTGTGCCACTGCAAACACACACTATCCGTCCTTCCAACTCATTCTCTGACTTCCCAACAGCCTCAAGTGCCGTCAGTATTTTGGGATCCTGTGAAACAGAATAAATAACTTGTTACATTTGCCACATTTCTGTTACGCAGTGCCCTATGGCCAAGATGCATTTTCATCTCCATGTACATTTACACCTTTAAACCTTTGCCAATCGTCATAAATGAGTGCTTTCACTTTGAAATACTGTGTGTAAACCTGAAAAACAGATCTATTCTAACAGTTAGGAACTTGATTGTGAGAACTCATATTTTCATCACAAAAAAGAAAAATTAATCACTCCAAGGACTGGAAACAGAGGAGCAGTATTAATCTCTAAGTTAATTATTCCAATCTAGTTAAGTCCATGGTTCCTGAGAGTTATGATCTGACTTCTTGTGTCATACAAGCTGGTGTCTGCTGCAGGTCAAGGACTACAGATTTAAAGGGTTTATTTTTTTAAAGAGTAAATTCCTTATGTAAAGACAGAGCTGAAGTCTGAAGTATATTGATATGGCTGTCAGCACATGGGTTGTCTGCAACACCCCTTCTCGTGCCCCTCCTCTATGGGGGAGGGATCTTATTCTATGCATCCCAAGAGACTTATTAAGAGATAGTTATCTACAGTTAACACAAAACCACTTAACACATGGAAGTGGAAATGCAAAGTCCCAACAAACCTTCTAAACTAAAGGCCTGGAGAAGGGAGGGCCACAATTCACTGCAGAAAATCCTAAGTACTCCTTCTGAAGAATACAACTGAGGATATTTCCAAAGTTCTGGGTTCCCCCAGAATTCCCAGCAAGTACTTCTGTTGATATTCTTCAGAATATCAGTGACCATCTGCCCTCTCTGACCTTTTAACTGCATAAAGAGGGATGTAAACAAAACTTCCTGTGTTTTATGTCAGTGGTGCAAGAAGACAAAACAAATTTTAAACAGATAAGAACAAAATCTGGGAAAAGAAATATTTTTTCCAGATCTGTAAAACAAGTATCACAATACACTGTTACAAATGAATTAAAAACTCCTGATATGTTCTCCTAATGTCTGTTGTTCAGCCTTCCCCTCATCCTGAACCCTGTACTACTTCAGAAAGACCAGATGGCTGAACCCTCAGTCACTGCAAATTACTTGAAAACTTAACACTTTAGATCATGATTACAAAATAGAAACTGTGTTGCTGGTATTATTTGAAGAAATGAATGTCATCCTGTATTTCACCTTCAGTTTAAATATTTGTTGTTTAAATGAAGAGCATAAAGCACAGAGTACCTTTGGTACAGCTCCGAAACGAACACTGTTGATCAGGGAGCATTCCAATACCTGTCCTTCCTGAAATGACAAAAACAGGTGCAAGTTCAAAGGGCTGTTCAGACGTGGCTCCATCAGGAATTGCAGCAAAAATAAACAGTGAATCTTGCTTGTTGACACTGTTAACAAATATAAACAGTATATTTCCCTTCAATATCTGTTATTTCCCTCTTAAATACTTTACTTCTGCCAATTCTAAAAAAAAAAAAAAATAGGATGAAGGCTAGTTTTGTAAATAAACTAACATGGTACTTTAGATGTTTGAAAAATAGCCAGAATATAAACCATACGCAATAATATCTACTATATATTCCTGATATAACTGTTATATACCTTTCCTTCACTTTTCCAGCTCAGAAAAAACCCAAATTCATCCACTTGGAAGAGACAGTTGCTTTCAAAGACGAAAGATTCCTATAGAAAAGAAAACGCAGACCATTATTTTAGTCAGTTGGACAAATATCATAAATTTATTTGTTGTTCAAAAATAAAAGATTGTTACATTTTGCCCCAAATACCTTCCTGCAGAATTTGCTGTTCCCAAACAAACAGAAACGAGGGAGGCAGGCTTTAAAAAAAAGATAATTTTTAATGATTTGTCTTCTTGCAGATGCTTGAGACAATTGGATGCACTTAATTAGTATTTTCCTACTTCGTTGCAAATATGGAGGTGTTTCATTAAATAAAAGCAGTGATTCTTACCTAATAAAAAACCTTAATGAAATGGAACTTCAAAAAAATTATCAAAAATTAAATGTTTCAAACCACATAAAGGTGAAAATATAAATAATTTGCCAATACTACCATCAGGGTCAAACGACCACATTTCATTTTAACATTCAGCATTTGGGAAGCACTGTTTTGTTAGGCTATGGCAGTGTTAATGCTGTGAGCAATTTGTGGCCAGAGTATCAGACAAGCAGAGTTTGTAGGATATTGATTTGTAGAAGGAATCAGGAAAGAATAGCATTCCAAAGACACTGGGCAAGGCAAAAAAATCAGATTAGCTGAATTAGAAAAGAAATTTCCTCCACACACCTCCAGCCTCAATTAGTGCATCATAAATTAAGCTCAAAAGCAGGAAAGGAGTGTGCAGAATCAATCACTTCTTGAAGGAAGGAAGGATCCAGAACTTCCTGACTTCCTTAATTGAAAACTGACAGCCATGTGTGCAGAAGAGTCCTCTGCAAGGAAACAGTCCAGGCTCCCCAGCTGTATTTTTGATATCACACCAAAATTTGAGCACTGAAATCTTTTTTCTGCATCTGCCCATTCTGTCTCCCAACAAAGGTGCCCAAAGAAATGTGGGCCACACCCCCTCACTCAGACCCTCACAGGCTGATCCTTGAGCAGTTATTTGCTGAGGAAAAATCAAGCTTTTCTGAACCTCCTTTCTAAGGAATTCCATGTCCACCCGTATCTTTTTTGTTTATCTAGCAACAAAACTGAAAATACAGGGTAAACCAACTATCCCTATCTTGGCAGGCCCATGATAAAAAATACCTTTTACTTACATTTCAAAAGATAAGAAGCAAATACTAATATCCCTGAAGGCACTTACAGAGATACCTTCAACTTAGAGAGATTTAGTGTCCAAACAAGATTAAAAATATACCCCGATAAAATTGTTCTTATCACCATATCAATGCTGAGTATAAGGTAAACTTCTCAGCACTTTATTTCAGCTGTGTAAAACGCCCTCTTTTGCATTCCTTTAATAAATTTGGATTAAAGCACAGTTGAAAGCGGGATCATAGTAATCATATTTCAGATAGAGTACAGATTGATTTTCCAAAGTAGATAAAACCCCTCCAGATCTCAAATGGTGCATTTGGATCAGAATATAAATGCTCTGTGTTCTCCTATTTTCCCTTGTGATATGCAGGTCCTCAGCTTATATATTACAAAAAAGCAAGATATTCTCCCTCTCTCCATTTGATAGCTGTGCAAAAAACAGAAGACTCACTTTGTTCAATAACGTGCTTTATGAATCTGCAAAGATGAGTTTTATGCGTGTTACAGATATTTTGATCCAATTCTCCCCTTCTCTTCCTCAGGGCTTATTTCAAATCAGAGGGATTAAAATATATTTTAATGCCGTTTCTTTTAAAAGCAAAAAACTGCACGGCGATAAAGTGTGTTGGTATTGCCTCCCCACAGACATGTCTGGAGGTATTACCAGATAAAATGAAAGTTTCTTTGTGTACAATGAAAGCAAACCATGAAATATTCTATCACATCTGCATATTTAAAAGAGAATAGCAAATGAAAGGTAACTGGCCTCTTACCTCCTCATATCTATCAAACACAGCTCCATCTTGCATAAAAGAGGGAACTGGCTTCTGCCAGTTGAACTCGTAAGGTTTTGCCATGATTACAGAAGAAAAACCTGCAATGGAATGAAAAAGCAGAGTTCAATTATTGCCCTTTAAAAGGGGCATTTCGAAGTCCAAGTAGGAAAAAAGTGAGTTCTAGCTTTTCCTTTCACACAAAAATATTAATAAGTCACAGTGCATTTCCCAATCAAGACTTTTCCTGTTTCATATCTTTAAAATGAAAAATACTTGTAAAATGTGTGTCTGAACTTAATTATTTGAAAAACACTTGCACTGTAACTTCTAGAGTGTAATGAGGCTGGGATTAACAAAGCTCTAGATGACACAGAATACCACAACCTGTAATATTGACAAGTGCTTCTTTTTTTACAGGAAAACATCAGATGCTACACAAACAGACTGTGTTTTCTCTTAACATCCTAAATTGTATGCTACACAGGCAAAACATGTTTCTTCTGTGTTCTGTATTTCAAAAATCCATTTATATTAAACAAAGACCTGGGAATTTTCAGTGGTATTTTATACATAACTAAAGATATGGATAATATATCGGTCAAAATTCATCAAGGAAAAAAACTGTTTAAACACACAGGGAATTAAATTAAGTTAGCTAGTTACATTGTGCACTTCTGCAAGTTTAGCAGTGTGAACAAAATTGCTAAGTTAAAATACAACAGAGAAGTCATAACACATGGACCTTGCAGTAAAGACCAGCAAATTACCCAGCATCCTTTTCAACACCTTGGTACCTTCCAGGTCAAGGGTCATCAAACTTTTTAGACAGGGGGCCAATTTCACTTCCCCCAAACTCGTCGCGGGCCAGATTGTAGCCGAGAGGTGCCCCCTGGAGGCGGGTGGAGAACGAGGCGCGGATTAAGTCATTGCGGCAGGGAGGGGGGCGCGGGCCGGAGTCGGGAGCTTCGGGGGCCGGTTCTGGCCCCCGGGCCGTAGTTTGAGGATGCCTGTTCCAGGTTATGTTGCTTTACACCAGAAGACTTTGTCCTCTGAAATACTGAAGTTCAATTTATATGAAGAGTATCTAGCGGTTAAGATGTTGCGCTCTCAGCGCCGAGGTCGCAGGTTC
>JAWWLV010000121.1:866158-884646 GCA_035041135.1 Platyrinchus mystaceus
GAGGTCCTCAGGACGTAGGTTTGTTTAGAGTGACCTTCTCTGAGATGGATGGCCTTAGGGGCTGACGAGCTCCATCTGCCCGGGGGAGTGTCCCTGAACCCGGACCGGGAATCCAACCGGGGCTGCAGCGGTGAGAGCGCTGCACTTTAACCGCTAGACCACCAGGGCTCCCCAAGTCACAGAAATACAGTTCTGTAAAACCCCTCCTTTACAGGTATCTCCTCCTTGTCTGAGTACTCACGCAGTATGATGAACTTGTTACTTCATTGCTGATAAAATTAAATAGATGGAGCTCCTCAGTTTCTGCTGCAATGCACATTTTTTCAAACCTTGGAGCCAGGTTGAGCCCTTCCCACGTTTCCAGCCACCTTTCTGAAGGAAGGGGTCTGGACCAGGACACAGTAACCCAGCACAACCCTCTGTCACACAAACCAGAAGTACAGCCTTTCCTCTCATTTGCATAACCTTGCATTTAGCTGCAAGAAAACACATCTGATTGCTCATAATTGATCAAGCAATCAAGTTCTGTCTCAGGGACTCGAGCTCGTTGTTATTTACCATCTCACCAACCCCTCCTCTAGCTCTGCTCTCACAGGTCACTACAGTTTACAGATGAACTGAGACAGATGAAGTGTGAGGGAAAAAGACTTGAGTACATGTAGCAAGGAGGCAGAGGAATTGTAACAAACAACATTTTTAAGCCCTATGCTTTGGCAGCTGTGCAGGTGAAGAAAATTCTTTGTGCCTTTTAAAAAGCTCTTTTCAGTCTCTCACATTTCTTATACTCCTCTCAAAAATCCGGTTTTCCATAGCACTTTTAGCTTTTAAGATCACCAAAGTAAAACACAAAGTACTCCCCCATCACTCTTTGGACCTGTTAATCTTCATCAATTTTTAAGCAGTTCAAAGACAGCAAAAAGCAAAAAGCAATCCAAACTAACAAACCCAAACAAACATGGCACTCTAACATTCATATGATTGCAAATATATGCATGCACATAGCCTACTGTAATGAGAACTGCAAGAATTACTCTCTTTAGTGAAATTTAATAACAATGAAATGTGTGAAGATTCAACTGGGAAAGACAGAAGGTTAAGGAACTAAATTTAAAGACAGTGAAATTTTAATCTGAAAACTTTTAAACAGCCTTTAAAAATTAAAATCAAAACCTTCTCACTGATTTAAGCATTCTTAAAGTACAACAATGCCTCTGAATACATACCATTCACAAAAGCAGAAAGAACACTCAAAAAAAATATACCTCGGGACTTAACACCCACAGGGCAGAAGCAGGTGAAATTCAGTAGTTAAATGCCTTTTGAGCCATCTCCCTTTCTTTCACCACTGATTTATGCCTGAGGACCTGATTTGGACCACATGAAAAAAAAGCACCTTTTGATTCACCTGGAGTACCAAAGAGTGAGGATACAAAATTAACCATATCCAGAACAGCATTATTTAACACAAAAGTCTTCCTCTTTTGTAAGCTTGGCTGTGCTAAGCTAAATCTGGGGTGTGGAGATCATAAATCCTGGATTTTTTCATTCTTTGACCAAAAGAAGGACAAGGTGTGGCTGAACAGGAGGAAGAAAGGATTCTGTTAATACAAAGTAGACAAATGTTTGGGGAAAGAGGTGATATTCTAAACTAACCCACAGGGCTGGCTAGCATGATGGATAGGATACTCCTTGGATCCCATAAACATCCTGTCAATGCTGAGACTCCGCTGGAAAGGACAGAGTATTCCTTAGAGTCGATTCCCCCTCACCAGGTCTCAAACACCCAAACTCACAATTTCCACAGTTTCCTGAGCCTCAATTATCATAACAGGACTTGTAAATTTTTTTTTAGTAGTTATTATTTTTGCCTCTGGAATGAATCCCTATTTGCTGAGGGAGAAGCGAAGAGGCTTTGCACTCCGTGTTTGCCATTTCACCACCCACCTGTTTGAATCACAGCCCCTGAACCTGCACCCCTTACAGTCTGTGTGGGTTCCAAGGGCAAAGTGCAGCACTCACACATCAGCTGTGCTGAGTTCAGTAATCCTGCCCAGGAATATATGTTTTCCTTACAGACACAAGGAAACAATCTTCTAAAAAATAAACTAATGTATTTCCCACTCCTCCTCCCCCCTCTTGAAGTACATATATCGTTTACTACCACTCCTCTTTGGTAAACAAGATTCTTCATAAAAAAAGACAAACAGGGCTACATCAGCAGACTTCTCTATTTTTATTTTTTTTTTAATGGAGTTCATCCCAGTCCAGCTAGTCTACCAACAGAGTTATGGACTAGAGTGAGGAACCAGCTATCAACGGCTAAACAGGCAGTGCAGCACCGAAATACTCCTAAAAATGCCTCCTTCATTTTTTAACACTGCTCTGTAGTACTTTCATATTCAAATATTATAACTGTTTCTAGAGATTTACAGGAGGAAAGTCAGATCTTCATACCTTTACTCCTCAATGTCGAATTTATTTGGTCATAAACGTACCAGTATTACCACATGCAAAATGCAGAGACGGGGTGTTTCTTAAACACAAAATCTTGGTTTCAACACTAGAAGTTAAAATTCAGAGTAAGTTTTAAGAAGATAAAAGACAGTACAGTGTGAATCCTATGTAAAAAGTAAGAGGGAGAGCCACAATGCCGAATTTCTGCAGTAGCCACACTATACTGTAAAGCACTTCCAAGATTTCACAGCTCTCCAGGCTCTTATACAGTCAAAATTTGTTGGGTTTCTTTTTTTTTTTTTTTTCCCTTTTTTTAAAAAGAGTAATTTTTCAGCAGGTTATTTTTAAACACATTATTCCCACAGCTAACACAAGCAACTTCAAACAGTTCTCCCCAAAACAAGGTCCAGGAACAACAAAAGACAGACAACAGAGCTCAGGCGCCTGAACATGTATCGTCTAGCAACGTTCTCAATTTCCATGTTGTGTCCTTTTCCATTTCGTTTTAATTGCTGGAATGCACCGGCATGCAGGGGCAGCTGAGGGGTTAGACCAAAACAAGGAGTGGCCTGTTCTAAACCAACCTCTTCTTCAGCCTTTCACACGAGTTCAGTGAGGCTGCCCCTGCACAGCTCTGCTCCGGGCTAAGAAATGAGTGTTATCTGGTGCTGACCACAGAGAACAACAGCTGCTGAAATGAGACGCTCCTGCCTCCAGGTCTGAACTGTGGTCCAGTCACCACCTCAGATCACAGCCATTGATTTCCAACAAATGGAATTCCTAGGATAAAATACAGGACTCAAACATGACCTCCCAGCTTCCTTACATGTCTTTCTGTTTGTCCTAAGGCAGTTTGTTAATGTCTGCAGATCTCCCCAGCCTTCCAATTCATTCAAAACATGTCATTATCTGCCATAAGCATTTACCACCCATCCTTTTATTTTTTTTTGGAGGGGGCACTGTAGCACTCCGGCCCTAGAGCCGTAAGCTCATGAGCTCAGCCAGGAGTTTTACTTTACTTTATATATATACATATATATATATATAGGGTTCTTTAATACCTCGAGATAGCTCAAGAGAATAAGCCACACGCTTGTTCCTAAGACACACTTTTACTGATAGATTAGGGGAGAAAACGGGAACTTGGCAAAAGTTCCAAAGGGCACCATACAATCCAGACAAAGCATTCCACCACAGAACCCACTCAGCACAGACTAATCCACAACACCCAGTCCAAATTCAATCTCTCCAGCTTTAAGCTGCCCAAAACATCAAGAAAGGAGCAGAGAAAGAGAAGCAGAGGGAGCAGGGAGAGAGAAGAAGGAGAAAGAGGGCAGGCAGGTCACACAGCTCCCACCGGCACCTCGTGGCAGAGCAGCTCTCGGTGTCCCGATGGCAGGGCCGGCACCGCGTGGGGAGCACAGGCCTTTGGTTTGATCCGCTCCGGGCCCGGGGACACCCCCCGAGCCCCCTCTGACCGCTGCGGGGCTCCAGGGCAGGGCGGGGGGCGGTGTTCCCGCTGCCCCTGCCGGGCTGAGGCTGCTGAGGGGCTCCAGGAGCTGTGGGGGGGAAGTTTTCCCGCTGCCTTGGAGCGGCAGCTGCTCCGGGGCTGCCCCGTGTGGGCTCCACGGCGGCACCGCAGCAGCGCCGCGGTCGGCCCAGCCCCTACAGGGTGGTTCCGACCCAACAATCACTGGCCTGGTGTCTAACACATACTAAACTATAAACTTTACTGAATAAGTAACGTTGTTTTTATTGTTGTTCTTTCCTTCTCATGACTGAAAATTCGGTGTTCACATTTTCAATTTTGTAACGGCACGAATCTTCCTAAGGGGTGGTTTCAGGGGAAGGGCACTGATCTTCCCAAGGGATGATTTCAGAAGAGGACCTGTTCCTAATGCTGGCAATTGTACGGGGAATTCAGCAACCTGACTCATCAAAAGACACAATAAATGAAAATTTATTTTCATTTACACGTATTATTCAGTACCCATCTAACAGCAACTTCGTGTTTTTGACTTGTCAAGTGAACTTCATTTCATAACATGAGCACATGATGAAGAACTTTTCTCTAGAACTTTCCCTGTTTCCAGTAGTAAACACTAGCCGTATAAAAAAATTAGGTTGTCTAACAATGTGAAAGATGCTACAGTTTTATCTTTGGCTAAGCAGAAGTGTTAGAGGTGCTTACAATTTATTTAGTATAATGTCAAGCATCCCATTTCCTGGAAGCCATCTCCTCCCCAGGCAGTAATAGAGAACAAATTGGACTTTGATGAAAGCAATGGTTTGTGTTAATAGTAGTCAAGATCTTTTCTGAATTGCTATAGCATATGATCTATGCATACAATGTATCCTGACTTAACCAGCAGTGACTTTTATTAAGTTTAATTACTTCACTCTGGCTTTCAATGGAAGTCAGTGTTAAAACAAAGGTTACCTCATGGGATAATAAATTGTAGTAATAAAACAAATAAACAAACGTACCACTTGCAAAACATCTCAAGTATTTTCTGATTTACTTAAGCCCAAATTCTCTACGTACAATTTTGTAAAATCTGTCACCTTGTATCATTACAGCAATGAACCCTAAAGAAAAGGGACTTGTCAGATTTATTAAAAAAAGAGAGTCTTCAATATGCTCTTTGGGCAATTAATACCATACATAGTTTCTGCTGTTGTTTAATCTTCAGCTGACAGATAACACATCTTTTAAGTCAGTGAGTAGTGTTTCTCCCTTTTAGGTATGCCTGTATGAAGTATTTTTGTCAATTATTTGAATTAAAATCATGGGCAATTTTGACCTTTAGAACTCCAGTTTCTCCTCTGTAGCTCCATTCTGGAGCTTTGTGCTAATAAGATCTAATATATCTTGAGCAGAAGTGATTCCTGTCATAGGAAGACATAAATAAATGTTTGAAATTAAAATCCTAAGAATTTAGGTGGGTGTACAGATAAACATCAAATAACCTTAAGTGAGCATCATTCCTATTATGAACATGAGTTCAGGGATCCAAGGACATAAAACAACTGCAAGATTCTAAGACCAAATTATTAACTACAAGTATCATGAAAAAGGGAAAACAAACTTCCAAACTAGATTAATATCAGCAGCCTTTCATTTTTTAAGAGCAGGGGAAAGTTTTGGAAAGAACACAAACTAGTACCTCTAACAAAAATAAAACAAACTAGAAATATCAGCTGCTCCACAACCACATCCTGAGGATAAAGTTGTCTGTTTCTAAACACTGACACAGACAGAGACCTTGTATTAATAAAATGTAATGAAAGGTCAAGTTCATATTTTTGTAATAACTTCTAGATCCCTGTGTGTTTGAAATAATCCCTCCTATGGTCAGGTACTTTAGTTAAAACCAAACTTTAATAAACTTTGGACACGACTTAATACAAGTTCAAAATATACAGATATTTTAAAAACTAATAAGCTGTGAAGAACATAGATGTTACTTTAAAATCCAAAATTAGGAAAGTGATATAATTTGCTGGTTTTCTAAATGATTTCTGAGGAAACAAGGGTGACCCACATTGTAGGCTTAAAATTTCAGACAAAGCTAAGGGGATCTTTGGCAATTGTTCCAGTGGTCTAAAATACATTCATGTCATAAAGCTGTGTTCACTATTTGACAGCTGGCAGTGAGTTAAAAGCAGGTATTTGTTGAAAGTTTACACTAATTACAAGTTTCTTGGTACCCTGGATAAAGCCTATGAACTACAGTTACCATGAAAATACAGAGGGCAAGATTGTCACTGTACAATTAAACCCATAGCACTGGTCAGAAAATTTTTGTATCTATCTCAGAAGTCATAATGCTGCTCAGATTCCATCTCAGCACCCACCTTACACCCTAGAGATAGCAGGGTTTGCATTCCCTTATTTAAACTGGAGAAGATGATATGGAATAAAAAGCAAGAAACACAGATGTGGTATCTGCATTGGATCAGTACATTCCTTCCTTCCTTCCTTCCTTCCTCCCTTCCTCACACCCAACAGCCTGTCTCTGTTTTCATCACTCTTTAATTCCCCTGAATCAAGTCTCAGAGGCAGGGGAATGCAGGCAGGGCGTTATCAGCTGGTTGGAATGAAAATTATCCACCACCCTTCTGATCAGCTAAATCCAAACCCCAAGTAGGAGAGATTTCTAGGTGCAGCCTTTCTTCCTTCCTCAGTTCTGTGACAGACCCGAGCGCAGCAGCAGAGCAGCTGTGAGCTGCCCTAGTGATGTGTAGCTGGGGCAAACTGCTCCCAATGGAGCTTTTAGTTGCCTGGTTCCATTTTATTTTTTCTTCCAAGATTTCAGGTTCATATCTCAGAAAAAAAAAAAAAAACATACAGAAACAGCATATACTAATTGTCTTTAATGAACACTCTGATATCTCCAGTCACTATCAGGAAAAGAAAGCACATGGTGCTCATGGTGCGAACTCCAAAACACAGATCTGTGAATCTGAATGATATTTAATGGATGGGGGGAAAACAATAAGAACTGTCTGGCTCCCTTTGTCTGTCTTCCTCACCCCCAGACACTCTGCCTGTTGAATGCAAAAACAGCACTCATCACCAATTGTTCAGGAAAAACGCCTCCCCTTTGGGGTAGATAGGAGTCAAGGGAGCTGGATTAGAGCTGGTAGTGAGCCAGAATGCTCTGGAGTCCTGGATGGACACTTCCATATTCCCCATTTTTCTTTTCTTCCCTCTAAACAATGAGGCTATCAAGACTTGTCTTAATTACAGACCTAGTGATGCTAAGTACACCTTAAATCACCAATAGCTTCCAGTATTAACTCTTTAACAAACTGGGCATTTTGCTGAAGAGGAGATTGCTCCAGTTCTAAACACAATGCATCATAACTAGGCAAGGCTAAGAATAAAATGCTGCCTATAATTTGGAAATCCAGAGGCTCTCTTTCTAGCAGAACAAATATGGACAGCCATGTTTCAGATATACCAGGTTATCTTTAACTTAATAGAGATGCAAGAGGAAAAGCAACAGGTTCTGAACTTTCGGTTATTATTATTACTTCGTTATGGTAGGTAGGTGGCAGAGTAAGCATTTCTTGTCAATTTGTCTCAGCCACATTTCTTTTTGAATGGTTGTTGCGTCACTGCCCAGAAGCTTCAAAAGCAATGAAGAAAGAATTAAAAAAAAGAAAAACAATGCAGGTAATGGGACCAAGGATAAAGAATATCACCAATCCTTTAGCTGGTAAGTTCATAGTTAACCACAAAGAGGAGATAGGAATGCATAAAACATGGCATCAGTCTCTTTCACTAATCCCTGCCTCAGAGAAACTGTGCAATCTGCATATTCATTTCTACTAATCAAATATTAAAACGACTCTCTTGACATTGTGCAATGCTTCCTGTCACAGCAGTTGTTATCGAATTGACAGCTGTTGTCTCTGTGGGGCAAAAGGAGACTGCGTGAGACTTCTGAGGAAGTTTATCTGATAAAACAGCTCAGAGTGCTAATACAGTCATTACTGAGGTATTCAGTTGTGTACATCACTTAAGAAAAACGCCCCTAAAATGTCATTCTGAATATAAATGTATCACTTGTTTGAGAAATGGGATAAAACTAGGCATGTCAGCTACTACAGAGAGGGGTCGGAGAGTGCTCCAAGCCAGCAGTCTCTCATCATCTTCATCCTGGATGCATTTTGGCTCGCTCAACTATTCATAACATATACATATGAAAATTTCTGGAAGAAAGGCATCTCGATTTTTTGTATTGCTCCAAGTTGATGATTTGACACAGTATTCCAAAAGGGATAAAAATAAAAGTGTTGGTATGTAACCTATTTGTCCAGTACAGAGACAAAAAGGAGAGCCAGTCTGCCAGTCAGGAGTGCTTGTATGGCATGCCAGCATAAACAGCTCATTTAGAAAACTTCTTTGGCATCTCATAATAAACAGCAGGATTTACAGCATGCTCAGAGGTTCAATTTATCCAGATTTTTCTGGACCAACTGGAGACACCAGAGCCAGGGGAGTCACTTTCTCCAAATTCCTAACGTTAAGATGCAATTCAGTGTTGAGCAGCGGGAAACAAGAGGGGGAGCTGATACCTCTTCAAGCCTCCTTCTGCTCATCACTGTTCTTTATTGTCACCTGCTGCTGGGATCTCCACTTGTGCTGAGGTGGGAAGGGACACACAGCAGAGGACACCTTTGTCTTTAGACTTAGGCAGGAACATGCTCACGTAGGCAGGAAGATAAGCAGCTTTCTCTTCTCTCCATGGAAAGGTGGGAATACGCACATCATGCTGGAATATGAGGACGTTCATGATTCTGGACAACCATTAGGGGAGAAAGAAATTAAACAGATGTGTTGGGAAGAGCACAAGAGTTCAAAAGAGGAGAAAGGATCTAACAGGACAAAATACAGGGAGCGATGATGGAATATGTCTGACACTGGTGTGGGCTCTGACAGAATGACAAAGTGACCCAGCAGGTCAATACAGCCAAATTGAAAAGGGAAGATGGCCACATTTTCACCATGCTGGAAAAGGACAGCAGGTAAACTGGAATAGCTGTAATGGAAATGGTTTGGGAAAGCACAGGCAAGGCTATTTTTAGAGCTTATTCCGAGTATGAAGTTGGGTTTCTGCAATATGGCTGGAAAGGAAGGAACAGGGTGGAATATACACTAAGAAAGACCAACAAAACAAAACTCTGACATCTATATGGGAGGGGAAAGAAGTGGCAAGAACAGTGCCAACATTCCAGGCAATAGCAGTGACACTGCACAGCAGAACCTGTAGAAAGAAACATTTTTACATGTCTGAAGCCAGCTCTGCTTCGTGTATCACCATTAAGCTTTTCCAGCATAATAGTTACCATTGTGAGGTATATGAGCTTGAGCCCAGCAGATTTCTCCCATAAGAAAACTGGTCAGCTAGTTCAGACTGCTTTTTTTCCTGTCACATACCTATTAAATGCTTCAGACTGTTTAATGTGATAAAAATGTCTAGACTGGTTTTTGACTGAAAGCTTAAAGAACAGTGTTCTTTGCCCTTGGCTAGCAAACCCCTTTGCTCCTTTCTGGGTAAGCATATGCTGTACTTCTGCAGCCCACACGTTCTGCATACATTCAATAAATGCATTTCAGGTATCTCCACAAATCTTGAGATTTGAGAGAAACCCCCCCCCCCCGGAAATTGTAGGCATATACACACAGTTTATATGTACAATACAGCACAGTGCTGCTTTGCAAGGAAAAATCTGGGTTTTTTTTAATCAAAGTACAGGCATTGTTGAGAAAAAGAAGGTGACAGAGCACCTCTCACAGTCCAGTGAACAAGAGAAGCAGGAAAATAACCAAAAATGTCCTGCTGAGGTTGATAAAGAACAAGACACTTTGCCGAAGCAGGGAGCAAAGGTAGAGTTTAGGCAAGAAACCCCAGTGGGCACATGAGAAAAAGCATTACCACATGTGAATCAGTGCATCCGATGTTTTGTGGCTGCTCTCAGTCTCCAGCAGCTGTTTGTTTTTGTATAACAAAACTTCTAACGTAATTACAATCACTCTAAACTTAGACGCAAGTACACAATTTATACTAAAAATATCACTGGCAGTGAAATTACCCAGCTCAACTGGCACACACCCTCCAGCCCTTTCTTTTCAGGGTCTATAAATCTGCATCTGCGGAGTGGGTTGTGGTCAAGGAACAGGTGCATCTGATTCTTGTCAGCACGTGTGACCTGCATGTTGGAAACTAAGCTGCATACCATGGAAAAAGCTTGAGAAGAAGCACTATCCCTGGACACCACTTGTCGTGTCTGACTCCCATAGGAAATAAAACTTGCCAAAAGAATTAATGGACAATGTGATGTGACAGAAACATCACTCTGGCACAGTCACAACTGGATTGTCAAATCATGTATCAAAGTCCCATCTTCCTGTACCCTAAATGTTCCCAGAGAAGTCCTAACATCCTGAGGATAATTTTTTGTTTAAAATGCTTTTAATCCCCATCCAAGACTCTAATTAACTCCTGTTCTCTGTGATCAGACCATAAAGTGCATTGCCAGTCAAAGGAGTCAAAACAGAAGCGACTGACCACTCTTCGGGAAAACAGCTAAGGGCTTGGGAATATCTATGGGAAGATCGCTTCAAGAGAGGCAATTGGCAGCTCTTCCTCATTAAAAAAACTGTGGGCAAAAGGATTTGTACAGTGAAGGTACAGACCCACCACTGAGCATTTCTGGATTCCATTCTCCTTAAGATACCATTTTTCCTGAGCAAGTCAGAATATTCCCTCTGTTAAAAGCAAGAATGTGGTTTTTCAGCATCACCAGGGAAGGTGATTTTATTGGTTGTGGAGCACTTGAATACTATACAGCTACACTTTACAATGGAGAACAGGCTGAGCAAGGTGCCAGTGTCTAAAATGAATCTTCTGTGAAATAACTACCTGTACAAGTTGAAAGTTTGCATCAGGAAGGTTGCACACTGTTGGGTCTTTTGTTTGCTTGTTTTCTTAAATATTAATATAGGGTTTATATCAATAAATCTTTCCCTTTGTCAGCACACTCTCCTGCAGTCTTTGTGCCTGTACAGTCCCCATCCATGTCAGAAGGTGCTTTGCATAATCACTGAATTGATGAATTAAATCCCTTCTCTTCTTTGTACATGCTCGTGTTCTTTGGGCATCTGAGTGAAATGGCACATGGAGGGAAAAGGGAATGGCCCAGGTGGTGTTTCTCTGGAAAGCCCCATTCCATCCCAAGTAACACCAAGAGTGGTCTGCAAGTTTTTTATGCTGAGCAACTGGCAGAGGCCTCCTGAAAGCAGGCAATCAGGCTGTGCTTACTGAGATACCAGGCTGTTGGCAAGGTTTTTTGGATGGGAGATAAAAGCAGCACAGGGAATAGAGAGGCTACTGCTCTTCCTGAAACAGAAGTGGCTGGCACAAAAACAGAAAGAACAGATTTTATAGTTACAGCTTTCCCTTCCAAAGTTGTGCCTCTGCTGTTTTCTCCAAAATCTCAATAAGGGGCTGGTTCAGGATTAATCAATAACACTGCTCACTGCTGTATGCAACTACCCTGCATAAAGATTTGTGTGTAAGAAAGTGTGAACTACTGAGCCCACCTCAGAGTGTTCTTGATTAACCACATTAGGGACACAGATACCTATTAGCTTTGTAAACAGGCAGAGCAGTGGACACCACTGTCCCCGAGTTAATTGTTACTAGTGTGTGCTGGAGGCAATCACTTATCAGAGGTAACCAGAGTAACCCAACTGCAGAAGAACCCAGGAAAATGCAACACAGCTGCTCGGTTGGAAGTGCCAGCAAAAAACGAGCCCCTTTGGAGTGATCAGAGATGATAAAATAAGCCAATCCAACTCTCCCTCACGGAAAAGAATGGCCCTAACCCCTTGCTTCTGCTTCCTTTTCGATGATCCCATTCCTGCCGGCCTGAGTGATCCCAGCTCAACCAGTTCACCTCTGTACAGTGGTGGAAAGCTCTTATTTTCTGCTAGTTTCATGCACTGTGCCCCGGTCACACAGGAGTGAAATTGTGACCATCACAAAGGACAGACTGGCAGCATGTGGCTGAGAGGAGCAAAAGCACCAACTTTGGTGGCAACAAACTGTGTCTCACACACAACACTGGGAAAGGCCTTTGTGATTTTGAAAACTGGCTGACTTGGAGTATACTTTCAGCCTTGATTCTCTGCAGTCCATTTTGTCAGGGCTGTTGGTCTAATCTACCAGTTTTCAAGCAAGTTTGCTGCTTCTTTAAATTTTACAACAGACTACAAGCTTTGCATTATGACCTGGTTGCAAAGCCATATAGGAACTTGCTTATTGTAATGTTAAAAAGCAAACTCACAGCCAACAGCTGCCATAGCTGGCAAGCTGAAACATTTTCAAGAACTTATTTATTTATTTATGTGATATATTAATAAATTGAACACAAAGAAACAGATAGCAGAACTATTGAGCAGAAAAAAGATGGACAAAATTTATACTTGGTTTGTTTTTGAAGCTGTTGTTAAAGAACAACCTGATCTTAAAGGATAGTAATACTTGAAAATCAGGTTGAACACGAGATCATGCAGGTGCTGGATGTGATAAGCAGAGAAACTGCACTTTCTATCGGAAGTCCAAATTCACACACAAGATAAGAAGGAATAAGTTACTCAGGCAAACCCATCACTGTGGCAGAACTATCAGATCTAGGAAACAAAGGCTGCTCTTTTCAAGCTTGTATAATGGACAGTACTCTGTTACAATTAGAGAAATCCAACTTCCTTTTGCTTTCAGACTGAGTCCTGACAGGCACAGGACAATGTCAGCTCTATCCAAACCTGCCTTTCTTAGTTGTGGCCTTGTTTTGAAGCAGAAGTATGAAGTCAGGATATAAAGCAGGCTGATACACCAGAATAAAAACTACCAAAAGACCCAAAAGCAACAAAAAGATGCAATTATAAATAAGAGCTCCAGCTGTGCTACCTGAACTGTGGTCTTGGGCATGTGCCACAAACCAAACTTGAGGAACACCAAGTGTCATCAGCAATACCACACTGCAGAGCAAAGCCACCCACTGCAATCAGCCCTGCAGCTCAAATTCAGGCAGGGCCCCACAGACCTGCTTTAAAGATGACAGGCCATAAGACCAGGTTACCCAATGTTGTTGACAAAAATATTCTTGAAAAACATGTGCTTACGTCTTTAAAATTTCAGTCAATGTTAAACAAGAAAACAAACAAGAAGAAGTATAAAAATTAAGGTTGTTTTGTTGTTGTTTGGCGGCTTGTTTGCTGGTTTTGTTTGGTTGGGGTTTTTTAATGGGTATTAGGAGATATCCCTGTTTTCTTGTATCGAGAGTACAGAGAATTCTCGGAGGATGTGACACCTCAATCCACCATTCTGTTCACACACAAAAATGTTCTGGCATGAATTAAGTGATTTTTCCAACTGGAACAAGGTGCTCCCTCAGTAGCAACACTGGTCAAAGATCAGGTATCCCTGATACATAAAAAGCAGCTCAGATTGCAATAGCACAAGTGTTTTATTAAGCCTTCAGTGGGCACATTTCTGCTGTGCAGTGACAGGCAGATGTGCCAGTCAGCTCTGAGCTGGCTGTGCTTTACCCTTTCTGTACTTTCTGGGGTGCTGGAACAACCTCTGTGCTGGTTCTCAGCCACACACAGCTCCACGTTACTACAGCTGGGCTGCTGCCAGCTCATTTAGTGCTTGCCCAGGGATCTTGGGAATTTCTCCCCATTATGTTATGTAGAGCAACCATACCTTCTCTGCTGCAACACTCCAGTGTGAATGCTGTTCCAGTCACTCAAAACAGGTTGGCTGAAAGTCTTGCAATATCACAAAGCAATCTTTGAAGCAATCAGAGATGATTTTAGACTGCAGTGATATTCTTCAAGACTCTCCAGTGACATTTGTCTTTGTTCAGAGTAGCATCCTGCAGTCACTGAATCCTCCATATATTACTTTGTACAAGCAGCATTGCTCTAATACTGATTATATTTCATGAAAATGAGTACCTGCTCCTCTGTAACACATCAAGACAGTGAAAACACAGCTTTCCAATAGATTCCTGTCTTCCAACTATGAGCCTCTCCAGGCAGGTGCACTACAAGGTAAGATTACTTCAGCAAAGCCTGGGTGAAATCCAAACCCCAGGTTTGTACTGTAGCCTTTAAAGTTTAAAGTTTTTTTCAATAAATCCATTGTTTAAGGATTAAGTTGAAACTGAAACTCAGGAAACTGAAGCAAGTTCAACCAGGGAAGGTATGCATTTTTCCCCACTGGCTCTGACCTATGCTCAGCTCACACACCACTGCTTAGGGAGGACCCAAGAGAACCTCACCACCATTTCAAGCAATACCTCAATGTAAACAACCCTCCAGCCAGAGTCAAGTGACCCATTTCAAGAAGATCTTGGATGGCACAAACCTATTTTTTTTTCTTATTCTGTAAAAGACATAAGCAAACAGTTATAAATTATGATAGTCAACATACAGAGATGACCTAAAACTGCTCAGTCGACTTCAGGGAAGAGTCCAGTGCCTCTGTTGCAAACAATGAGAGAGAGAAGTGGGACAGTGGGACACTTGGGAGGTGCAAAGGATGCAAGTTCTAAGCATTCTGCTGGCAGAGGATCAGCCAGGGTGAGACACTCAGCTTCATCACAATTTTCACAACATTTTCTGTTTCTCCCAAAGCACTGGACAGCACACGATTAGAAAAGAATCTCTGCATCCACCTTCCACAGAACCCATCAGGTTGGGAAACACCTCTGGGCTCATCAAGTCCAACCTTTGATTGATGAGCACCTTGTCAACTAGGCCATGGCACTAAGTGCCATGTCCAGTCTTTCCTTAAACATCTTCAGGGACAGTGACTCCATCACCTCCCTGAACAATTGATTCCAATGTTTAATCCCCCCTTCTGTGAAGAAATTCCTCTTCATGTCCAACCTGAACCTCACCTGGTGTAGCTTGAAACTATGACACGGTCAACAAATAAAACTTAGAAACGTGACTTCGTTACCTCTAAAATATTGTTAAGATCAGAAACAGGTAAATGAACTCAAACACACAAATTTTAGTGACTCCTTTTGGATACTCCTTGACCACTTAGTGTGCACTGTTTCACAGAGCCCTGGCTGCATGAAGAGTTTAAAGCTCTGGCACTAAGAGATGTTTCTCATCAGTATAATGGACTTGGAGGCACCCTTCACATCTCAAGTGATGAATCAGAATTTATGCCTTACTAGTAAGTTACTAAACTGCATTACCTGTTTCATGTAGGATGAATAAAATAGAATGTTCCCTCAAAACACATGGAACCTAGAGATTCAATTTCTGCTAAACACAGCCATGGGGGCTATTTCCTTGCACATCACCAGTAATAAAGAAAAAGCAACAAGTACAGATATTGCTAATACCAATATTAACCAGCTATAATAAGCAGAGAACAAGAACAGTGAGGAATACAGGTGGAATGAACTGGAAGTACTTAAGGAAGGTTTCTGTGCATTGTGGACAACCGTCAGAACAAATTTGCTCAAATATAATTAATTACATGAAAACAGTCTTTGATACATTACACATCCACCCCATTTTAACATCACAGGATCTTGTTTCTTTGTATCTTACAGAAGAAAAATGTTTCAGGACCGGAAAATGTAATTTAGCGTAAGAGGTGCTGAGAAGTAACACCGGGGTTTTTTTTAGAGATTAGCAAGGTGATCTTATGTAACATCTTCATTTCACCTTGTTTTTTCTCCCTGGTGATGAATTCTTCTTACATACACCCAATGTGTACTTTTCAGATACATAGTGTCATATTTAATAATTCCCCTCAGAAAGCAGGGAGAAAAAATTAAAGCTAACTTCTTTCATTTCCTACTCTTGTGTAAAACAAACATAATATTCTTCTGCTTCATAGCAATACAGAGTGACAAAATCTGTGCTTAAGTCTTATTGAAAAAAACACTGGATAGATCCAAAGAAATATGAAGAGGTAGAAGGGGAAAATTCCTCTTTATGTCTCTACAGGATTTGAAAATCAAATTCAAAGTTTATTATGGTAATAAACTTGAGTGTACACAGCACTGTTCATGAGATGGTTGGAAAGCTCCCCAGAAAAAGAGACCCCTCTCACAGACAAGAAAAGGCTATGAATGACAGAAAACAGAGATGACCTAAGAGAATAATCTCATTTCTCACCCTCCAGATGTGTAATGGTATTAATTTTATATATCAAAGGTCTATTTTCACCAGAACACATAATTTGACATTGCACAATGACTACATCTGTGCTTTCAGTTAACAACATAAATGTACCCAACTGGCCAGCTGGGAGAAGTTTGCTCATTTCGATGGACACGGCTACTCCATCTCCAGGTTTAAAAACCATGGACTCCACTCCCAGAGGAGCAGGGGGATATAACAATAAAAGTTTAGTGAATTGGCCAGAATCACCTCCGAGACTCAGCTAACACCCTTCTGTGAACTTCAGTGAATCATTTCTTGTTACGGGTTTAAATACAGGTGCAAACCTGGTCCAAGGAACGTGAAGTCAAAGCCACATCAAAGCCCAGCTCAGTCCCTCAAAGGCTGGTTCTGCAGAAGGTACCCAAGGCATTGCCATCTTCTTCCCGGGGTCAAAATTCTACCTGAATCTCCCGGTCCACTCCTCTGAACATCACAAATGCTCACAAGAATTTTCCTGTGATTTTTGACTTGTTTATAAGGTCAACTTTCTGAGAGTCACAGAGACCCACCTACCAAATTATTCCAGGGATTCCTGGAAGCTCATTCCAAGTATAAAGCATATTATTGGTTCTTGTCATCACAGGATTTATCCCAATCTATTTTCAGAACTGTCCCCACAGAAATATCTAACAGAGCTCCATTACCACACAAGCTAATGATGAAATAAGCACCCTGCTTCTACTTCATTTTGGTACTCCTCAATCACAGCTGGCAAAATTTATAGTCATTGCTAATAGCTGAGCCAAAGTAAAATTCTTCATGTCATCATGTAGGATCTACGATATTTTCAAGTCAATTTGTGGGTTTTTCATTCTTATTCCAAGCTTTGAATGTGCTTGAATCCAAAACCCTTCTCCCGAGATACATCCCGAATATTCACCATGTAAGTAGCACAGAGGAATCTGTAATTTATAGTAAGACTTAAACTTTGCTTAGCTTTGCAATTCCTGCTATTAAATCACCTTTATTAGATACTCTTACTGTGAGTGCTTTACCAGAATGCTCAATTCTTGAAAAATGTGGCTTCAGTCATATGAGAGGCAGAAAAACTCCTATTCCTATTTGCTGTGACCCTTAACATAAGGAACCAGTACAAATGGATTGGGCAGACTTAAAAGGACAGATTAAACTCAATATTAAGATGTCATCAAGTGGCACATCAAAGTGACTGTCAGCTGCAAAAGACGGTGAGCTCCACTTAGGAATAAATACAGGCTTCATTTTAATCTGATTTTTTCAGCATAAACTCTTGCTGTCCTCTATATGCTTGGAAACATTAAGAAGTACAGCTTCTGCTACTACCTTTTGGGTAGTTTTACTTCAAATTATTTCTCTGTGTAAAAGGAGCAAGCCATTCTAAATTCAACATTTAGTGACTAAAAGATCCAAAGTAATCAGGAAGATATATCTTCTGATGTGTTGCCAACCACGCTCAAAATAACCTGTGTCTTAATAGCATGTTTTAATTTTTTATATATACAGATATATATAGAGAGACACCCACAGCCATACATATACGAGAAGATAATATACATATAAAACTTGCATTTTTCAATGCACAGAGACCTCATTATTCTGTTACACATATTTAAATTTTTATGCAAAATTTAGTTGTTTCTAAAGGATAGTCTTGAGCAAAGGAACATGGATGTTAGTGATTGAAACAGTAAATCTAATTAAGTCAGTAAATACCTGATTTCAGGCAGTTTTGCAGATCTCTGAATGTTAATGTACAATAACTTCAATATTTTTGGTTAAATTAAATCATGACATTAGCTTCATGGAAGATGTTTATTAAAAAGGTCTGTGCATCTTTCCAGATAAAAAAACCCCAAACAAACAAAAACCAACCCAAACCCCACCTAAATTCAAAACAACAACCAAAAAGCCCAAACCCAGTCCTTGAACTGGAGGAGTCTCTGAAAAGTCATTTATTCTAGGCCCTGGAAGGACCAAACCCATTCCATTGTGATAGACGTGACTAATTTTCACCTAAACACCTTCACTGCTCCAAAGGCAACAAGTTCTGCAGACAACCTATTCCAGTGCTTCACTATCCTGTGCCCTGGCAAAGATTTTCCAACTTCAAATAGTCCTCACTTCAAATATTTCTGTATTTCTTACACTGGAGGGGACCCCTGGTGGTCTAGCGGTTAAGACGCTGCGCTCTCAGCGCCGAGGTTGCAGGTTCGATTCCCGGTCCTGCTTCAGGGACACCCCCAGGTAGATGGAGCTCGTCAGCCCCTAAGGCCATCCATCT
>JAWWLV010000121.1:884746-956405 GCA_035041135.1 Platyrinchus mystaceus
CTCACCTAAAAAATCCATTGCGCAGGCTTGAAAGGTGGGAACACCTTTCCCAGATCTTCGTTTGCGAAGACTGGCCACTTATTACACTGGACACCGCAGTACGTGGATTTTCCTTTTTCTCTTTGCAGAAACCTCTCAAGTATTTAAAAGCCACGGTTAAGCAATGATCAATTTTCCAATGATCATTTTTTGAGACTGTCACCTGTCTAAACATTATTCAACTGATAAAATGATCTAATGTAAAAGATGATTAATGAGGGACAGTGAACAACATGTTTACTCCACACAGTGTTTAGGACAGGCAGCTTCGGCTCCCTCATAGCCTGGTTGTCACTTTATGGAAAAATTAATGTTACAACTTACAAAAATAAGTAATAAAATATGTGGAAACTTGGAAGCATCTTGTGGAAAGCAGAAGAACACAGCAGACAATGCCTCATAATGTTTTTAAGTACTCAGGGTAAGATACTGAATTCAGATATGAATTTTCAGATCTTTGCTTTTGTTGTAGAGTGTTGGCACTTTACCAAGGCTCAGCATCCAAAAATGAATGATCCTTTGGAGCCTCAGCCATAGTCCAGACTTTTGCTGGCAGGCAACCATGCTGGGAATGCTCTTCCATACTGCTGCTCATGGAAGCACAGGTATTTTTACCTGCCCGATCATCAAGTCTGACTACAAGAGCTCCAGAAGGTTGATGGAAGAGAAGAACATTCCCGTGGGAGATTTGTTCATGGATCTACAGGAGAGACCTGAAGATCCCGCTGGTTCTCACCCAAAGTATATCTGGACAGGGCTGGGAACCTGCAACCACCTCACAGCACAGAGGGAGGCACCAAGACTGAAGACTGGATACTGTCTGCTGAACAGCAACAAACAGTGTGTCTCAGGGAGGAGAGTACTGAGAACACTGATTTTAGTGCAGAGCTTTGCTCTCCCAGCCACCACGTTTGCAACAGGTGGCAGCAATGGGCATCAGTAAAATAAGTGTAGGGCTGATATCCAATGGATCCGTGAGCTTTGCATCCCATGGCAGTTGAGGAAATGAGCAGTATGAGGCAAACCTTAAATAAAGAGCAAAACAAGGTGGTACAGTACTTGCAAGGTAATACCTGATGGCTAAAGGTTGCCTCACTTTTAGCACAGCCAGGATTTTTTGTTTCAAATTACATATGTTCCTGAATGACAGATTTGAAACAAACTCTTGAGGCAATGAAGTTTTTCAATTTCCAATAAAAGGCATTTCTGAACAGGCACACTGCTCTTGGTGCTGCCCTTCACGAGTCAAGGTAGATGGATAAGAGACTGAAAAGAAACTACATGGTGAATGCCTACTGCTACTCCATAGGTGTTGTTCCTTAGCAATCCTGGAGCACACACAGCTATTGTCAGTGTCAAAAGACAAAAGGCAGCACTAAACACATATAAACTGCCATCAGGTTTTCTAACTGATGGCTGGATGCAATCAAAAATCCCACTGGCAACGTGGGTGTGAGGACTTCATTCTTTCTTGGCTAAATAATCCTCGTTCATTGAATCTTTCCTCTTTTCTCATACTCCAATCACACCGTCTCTGTTGGTCACACTTGCTTTGAGGTACTGTGCCCAACCATGGGGACAACTACAATAAAAGACCCAAACCGAAACAACTCCAAAAAAGCAAAACCAAAACAGGCAAGACCATTACCTTTAGTACTGGATTTGCATTAAGCCCTATATTTCTTGAAGACACCTAGAGAAGCTCCGTTCCCTTCAGGCTCTTTGAAAACTCAGCAGTAGGTATTAATTTAAGATTTCTGGCAAGTTCAGTACTTCAAATGATTTTTCCCCCCCCAAAATACAAGCAGTAATTAAAAATACTGATTTCCAGTATGACCTATAATCAGGAATTCAGATGTGCAGACTCTGCCAGAAATGACAAAACACGCAGGCTGGGACAGCAAAGGTATCAGCCCATGCTGGGCCAAAGGACAGAAGTGCTCCTGAAAAGCCAACATCCCACTTTCTGCCACTTGGCTGGGAATATTTTGCTTAAAGAATAAGCCATTACAAACTTGAAAGAAATGCGGTAGATGTTTTTTCTACATAATTTCCAGTTTACACCATTTTGAAACAATTCTCCTCTTTAAATTTAGTCCAATTTGAAATTAATTATTATAAAAATAAAGATGCCCAAAAAAGAAGGACAAAAATCTTTAAGGGCTGCAAAATACACTGACTTTTAGCTAGGTGCCAGACTGATGCTTTTAGCTGTTTAAAACAGAAAATAAACAAGGGACTTTTCCACACAGTCTTTATTACCATGTTTGGGTCACTGAAACAAATTATACTATTTGCATGAGACTGCAGCACCAACACTGTGATCACAAATACTTACAAAGGGTTAACTACACTTACTACAGATAGTTTCACTTTTACTCTGTGTCTTGGGGAGTGGAGTATTCTGTTTATACTGGTGTTTATGAGATTGATGCTGTTGAATAAATTAAAATGGAGTCTTAATCCATGATTTTTGAAAGCAACAAGAGGAACTTCTGCTAAGCAAAGAAACACACACAACACACTGATCTTCAGAACTTCCAGTGCATACTTTTGTTCTGTGTCTACTATTTCATAAGGAGAAAACACTACTGTTTAACTACTAAGGGGAATGAAAATTAGATCAATTTTCTCAATTTGAAATTGTGACATCTCTGGTCACTGGAACACTGTAGTAAGATGAGAGACAGGCAATCAACAACACATAATTAGTTGATCTACAACTTCCTCTTGATTGCCAAGGCTTATATAAATAATATGTAGACACTACTCCTCCTGCCTGAGGATTAAAACATGTTTTGTTTTTTTATAATGGTATCTAGACAGCTCAGGAATGCAGCTACTGGTAAAGGAATCTACAATGACATCAGCATTTCAATTAATAGAATTAGCTGGCTAATACTTGCCAGTGCTTATGCCTATATTTAGATTTTATTTGATAGTTGCAGTAAAATTAATGAGTTAACACATACTGAGAGTATTTCCAGGATCTGGACCCAGATACTGAGGAGAAACAGAACCTCAACGAAATTCCTCTTCCTGTTAGCTTCAACCTGGCCACATCCCAAAACTTTTTGTGATTTAAATAATTTACACTCAGCCAGTCAAAATGTTCCTGTACCCAACATACAAACTCTGTCACAAGAATTTCAATGGGAAATTAAAGTACACCACTCCTGTCCCTGACAGCAGCAAGCATTTCAGAGTAAGCACGAGGCAAAGCTGAAAATTACAGTGCAAGACAATCACACTCATTTACTAATGTAACTGAGAAATCTGCAGTCCTTTTTAAAGTGTAATGAATTTGCAAATATTAAGATTCATATGATCACGTCACCTCAGTGTAATTACTCTCCCCAGAGAATATCATATGTACAACCACTGCCAGCTGTAAGCCCTGATTCACAGTTTAAACACTTATGTAAGATCATCTCCTGCAAGAGAAGAGGGAAGCCCACATTACAGACAGTAAAATTATATGAAGCAGGGAAGGTGGCAAATCTAGGTTTACCAACCCTTGAATTACGCTGAATGGTTTTTAACTTGAACTCCTCCTGGAGCACTGCCAAGGATCCGGTATCAAGGGATGCTTTAGAGCAACATATTCTGCATGCAAAAGTGCCAGGAGAATATGTTAGGGAAATTAAATCATTCTGTTGCACTATTCAGCACTCGTGGAAGCCTAAGCAGAGGCTGGTAATTAGCTAATTTACATGAACTCTGTGCAGAACAGTGTTTAAAAGAATTCCAGCAGTATAATCTTGATGGGACAAGACAGCCTGGCCTGACTGGCCAGTTACCCTGCATGTCTTGTCATCCATCCCTCTGTCTGAGGCAAGACAAGCCATTTTTAGCTGCACATGGATGGGCAGCTAGATTTCTGAAAATAGCCACATCTGCAATTTTACAGTTAAATATGTAATTTCCTCACAAAGACTCTAATCACTGCCATTTAAATGGACTGCAAAAGCTGGATCAAGAGAGAAGCAATGAATCAAACCCTCATTTCAATTTCCCAGTAGGAAAATAGGCATTAATCTTGGGTTTGTCCAACTATCTTTGAGACTGTGACCAGCAGAAGTACCAGGGCAGGCAAAGCTCAACTAAGGACAACTTGCTTTAGGTGCAACAGAGCAGCACACAGGCTTTATTGATGCTGGGATAGCCCTTGGAAATACTACAGGCTTCTCTGATTATCTGTTAAGGAACACCATCCCCCAGCTCAACAATTCAGAATTATCAGGTACCAAGTACTGCTTGTTCATGGCAACCTCATTGACAGGGACAATTTACATTCCTACAGCAAACAGCATCCTGCAGGCAGGGCTGGAGTGATCACCACGGTGTATGAAGAGCTGTGCCTGGATCTCAACTTATTTGTTGCATTAATAATTCCTTTAAAAAAAAAAAAAAGCATGAAGTTGAAACCAAAGCATTTCTTCAGTCAATTTTCTTTAAAAATGAGTATTTTGAAGTAATTTCCTACAAGTGGTAAATCTCTACAGATTTTCAGACAGTGCAGGTGAGGGGTTTATTTTGAGATAACCTGGTTATGATGTTTTATCTTCCCAAACTCCAGTTCTCCAGTTTTAGGCCACCTCCTTCCAAGGTTTGCAATGGTAAAAGCATGGTAAGCCAAGAATAAGACCTTAGGTACAATGAACCATATTTTATACAGAGAAGAACAAGTTATAACTGCACATTCCTCTGTTTTTTTATTACTAATGATCTGCACATGGCTCCTCTGTGGAACACCCTCTCTCCATAAGCTGATCAATTTTGTATATGCAACATGCATTTGAGAAATAATACTCTTTCTGATGACACAGCTTCATACCCTGCTAATGAAACACCAACCCCAAAGCTGTTTTCAAAGTTACACAAATATTACATCTAATCTACTACTCAAACATCTATTTTGGAATCTTGACAACAAGGAAGTGACTTTTCATGCTTTCATAACATTTCAAATTGGAAAAAGAAAAAAAAAAAAAAGGAAAGAAATGTTATGCGTCAACAGGATCCTCCTCTTCACGGAAATTAAATGCCAAAAGCAAATATGGAATTCCCTCACATGGCCCTGTTGTTTTCTTCACTGTTTTCCCATAGACTTCAAAAAGGAGATGTCTACACACGGATTTTAAATAAATAAAAAACCATCCATTGCATGCACAAGCCATGTATTTCTACCAGTTTTTAAGGCGTCAGATTTTCTGCATGAGGCTCAACTGATCGAACTAGAACAGCACTTTAGGTGAGGTATGTTTATGGATATTAATTGCCCAGGAACTACATGAGAATAGCTAAAAAGAAAACAGACAAGCTTTGGACACAGAGCCATGATTTTAGAACTGGAACATGATCATGCTTTCCTCACCACTTGCCTCCTTTCTCCACATACAAGTTGCTTATGTCCTTCAAATTCTGCCTCCAGAATTTATGCCAATTTCTTGCACCCTTGCACGTCTTTGACTGTTTGTGAGCCATTTACAACTTGCTTGTCTGGCAGGAGGCTCCTCTCACAGGCAATGCCTACCGAGATTCAGTTCAAACCCTGGTTCAGTCTCCGGTTTGTAGGTACTGTGCCATCCCAGGCAGTCCTGCTTATGCTGCAGTTCTACAGCAGAAACAGAGTTAACGTTTCCCTACCTCAATATTAGCACTGTGAGGATAAGAGAAGAGAGGTAGAAGCTGTAACATGCTCAGTAATCCAAAATCTTCGGAGAGTTTGCATGTAAAACTCTGAGCATACAAGAAACAGTCTTTTATTAATCAGACTTGAATGATTTTCTATGCAGACTGAATATCATTGCCTTAATAACATTCTGATCACCTTGAGTACAAACTGTAAGAGCCAGAGACCTTTCTGTCTGTGTAATTTAGAGCACCTGCAAGGCTCTCAATATGGAACAAATTATAGTAGGTAACTTTTTTACTAACTTACCAGGCAGAAGCAAAACATTTATTTTTATGAACTGAAGAACATATAGACACATCAAGGTGTTTTATGCTGCTACATCAAAACACAAATCAAACAACACTCACTTAAAGACACTCTTTTCTTAAGAGCATGTAAAGAAGTAGCAACTTTGTAGTCTTTACTATTCT
Source organism: Platyrinchus mystaceus (assembly GCA_035041135.1). NCBI lineage: Eukaryota > Metazoa > Chordata > Aves > Passeriformes > Tyrannidae > Platyrinchus > Platyrinchus mystaceus. Next base: position 890,894 of record JAWWLV010000121.1, read on the forward strand.
TCATGACATAGGCAATACAAAAACCTTGGATAAGTGAATTACTCTATCCTTAAAGTGAAAACTCCTGCAGCAAACAAACAGTGTTATGGTGGCAAACAAAGCTGATTAAAAAAGTGCCTCAGACTGTCAGATATCAACTTAAAGGGCCCTGTTAGAAAGTGACAGGATGGCCGAAGAGCGTGGGAAATATGTTTGTGTGTTGGCTGCACCTGCAAAGCTCAGCTTGCAGACATTCATGCTGAGGGTAAACAAGGAGTCAGCCATGCAGCTATTTGCAGAGTGTGCACTTCCAAACATCCTCTTCCACGTACAAAAGCCGGAATTGAAGGGCACATTTATTCCTCTGAAGTGAAAAACTGAAATGATGATACCACAGATTGGCCATAGGAGACATCCAACACTAGAACTCCCAGCTTTCATTCCTGTACTAGCAGAGCCCCTCCTTATTCCTGCAAACCAAGGTCTGACACAGCTACCACTTAATGGAAGATGGTCTGATGGTCCTTTTTTACTTTGTGCTTTATGCATCTGCCTTCCCTACACCAGTTTTAGAGGAAAGGGAAATGAATTTTGAGAAACAAGGAGCAGCACTGAAGAATTTGCTAAATATGACCTAGGCATAGAGTTCTTCCCACTATTGAACAGTCCACCAGCAAAGGTCTATGCCTACAAAAGGCTTTCTCGTTGCCAAAGCCACAGGCAGGATGGGCAAAGAAAAGAGGTGACAGGTCATGACAAGATAAGGAGGTGGAAACAGACATCTGACTGTTCTTTTTACAGCAAAGTGCAAAAAAAACCCCACCCCCAGGTATATTAAAAGAGATGCTATGCTCTGCTGCAAGCTTAGTGATTCCTATCTCTGTATTTGTCAGGCTGTTATTTTATATTTGGTTAAGCAAACTTTGTATTTGGTCAAGTAAACTCAGCATACCAAAACATTGCCAAACATGGTAAGACAGTAAGGGAACTGAGTCAAAAGGCATTGTTTGAAGGGAGAAATTTAGATGGATGGGAGGATACTTGCATATAAAACATCAATCAATTATGCAACCATCTGCATGACTCAGTAGGCGTGAAAAATTATTCTCCTGAAGGAATGTGCTTAAAACCATATGGAACAATATTATTTTTCCCAAACTTCCCCCTACTCTGAACTTCCTCTGTCCATTTAGTAAACACAAAGGTGCTTCACCACTGCTATGGACTACAGAGCGCTTCACTAAACCTTAGTGTCTCACAGGAAACAGCAAGGACAAGATCCCAGCCTGGTGCTGTTTCACCCAGGCTTTACTTCCCACACTAACTGCTGCTATCCAAGTATGAAACTTTGCCAGCCTGCTATGCCCAGGCCTGCAAAAAGACTGTACTGCTTCAGAGGACATAATCCCATAACAAATTTTTCCCTTTTTTGGAATCAAGTAACACAGAAAAGCTGCCACCCTCCAGGTAATCTCCAAGCCCTTATATCTGCATTACTGTGGAACAGTCATACATTTGTATGACAGATACAGCTCTTCAAAATGGCTCAATATTCCAGCCTTCAAAAGAATTTCACTCCTTTTCAGGCTCCTGATGAAGTATGTGAATTTTCAAGTGCTCAGCACCCAATGAGAACAAACAGTCCTGTTTGTATCACTTGTACCGCAATTGGCCATTTCTCTGAGGACATTATCAAAAGCTGTTCCAGCTTTGTTCTTTTCGACAGCATCGCTGCCTAATGGCACCAAACATTTCCTGCAAAATAAAGATAGCCTCACTTAGCTTTTCAAAATAATCAATTTGAAAAACTGGGGCAGGGAACATGTGGAATGTATTAACTTGTCCTGATTTTCAGGAGGAACTGTCAGTCGGTTTGTAGGAGAGCAGGGCTGTTCTCTCACTGTGAAAGCTTTGCATTTCAGGAATTCAGAAACTGGCCTCAGGGAAAAAAAATAAGTCCTTTTCTGCTGAACTCGGACATAAAAGATTTTGAACTCAGAGGTGCTCTGCTTTCTAAAAAAAAAAAAATAAGTTCTTTAAAATATGAGTATGTTTTGGTAACTTGTGCAAGTCATAAAAGCAAGTTTACATAGCCTGGTGCTTCCCCCTACACAAAAGATGTTTCTGTTGCAATTATAGTCAAGAAACAAGAGCCAAGTGTGCTGACTGAAGCACAGGAGATGCTCCAGAAAACACTGTTTTCTGCTTAATACTCTTCTGACAAAAATAAGGAAAGCAGAGATTTAGCATGGTTTACCATCATTACTGTTAATCTGACTGTTCTTCAATACATGCGCACATATTCATGAGCACCTTTTTTTACAGGAAGTTGTTTCTATAGAGGCAACAAGTGATTTAGTAATAAAAATGAATTCAACATAAGCATAAAATCTTAAGTCTTCCCTCTCCACCCAGTTTTCTTATTTTGAACAAGTTTTTTTCCGCTCAATCCTGAAAAATTGGCCAAATTTAAATACTGCTTCTTGACTTCTATTTTGGCAAACAGCTTTAAAAGAATCCCTTTAATAATGAATAGCAAAACTGCAGCTATGGAACTGAAACAAACCCTAGGTAATAAGAGGGAACCAGCACTGCTTGCAGAGACTGCTTCCCATTCAAGAATCAGTAAAAAGCTACAGAATTTCAATGGTATTCAAGGTACCTTCAGGTCTCCCAGTCCCTCCCAGTCCAAAAGCCTCATGCAAAAATGCAGCGCCTTCACTGCTGATTCCGACACATTCGGTTCCTTGGTCGCTAATCTCTCCACAGTGGAGTGGTATTTTAATTTTAATAAAACTCCAAGTAATAGTAACAGCATTCAATTCCCAAGGGTCAAATTTTAGCTTTAAATTATGCCTCTGTTAACCTTCTGTATTTTCCCACTTTGCCACTTTTCCCCTGTCTTCTGCCTACTGTCCTTCGTGGCAGCTCCTCTGGTTCAGAAAACTCAGCAGAGCTCTAACTTACTCTTATTCTGATGCTCATGCATTGCAAATATGCTCACAGGGAAACCTGGGCATCACCCTTAAGACAAGGCAATTCAGTGCAGATAGAAAATGCCAGAGAGTTTAATAAAGTTATCCGAGAATGCATAAAATATGCAGGTGAGAACAGCAATAGAAGCTAAAAACAGACGGTACATGAGATGGCACTGAAATCATCACTTACAGCACTGAGGTAAACTGCAGGAAAAACACCACACTGCAAAAGCATTACTTCAGCTCATGCTCAGCACAAATCAAACTGCAATCCACTGAGAAAACATCCTTCACTATTCTATGAGTTTACAAAAATGCAAAGACTTTGCTTCTCCACTATAACATTATAGCCTTGTTTTCTAGCAAACTGCACTCAGATGTTGCTCCTCTGACATCATTAATCTCCATGGAAACCTTAGAATAACTGTTGGCCTGAAATAGGTTCTGTCATCCCAGAACAACTCTAAAGTAGTCCAGCAAAAGATCTTATATCTCATTTTTTTGGCTGTACATTTTTACCAGTGAGCACAGAAGAGTTACAATTCCTGCAGCAGCTTTCATTCCTAACAATCAGAACACACATAAAGTGAACTATTTTTCCAGTTGAGGCTAAGATACAGAGATTCAAAGATTACCTACTTCTAGAGTAAGATGTAGACTTGAAAAAAAAACCCCAAAGATGGGTCTGTATGGAATTTTAGAAGATGATTAAAGCTAGGAGACCAGGCTCCTGAAAATCCTCTGTATCTCTGCATGGCATTATCCCCTTACAAGAAAGGAGCAGGGCAAAGCAAAGAGATTTTTTTCTAAAGGTATTTTTTAAAATTTCCTTGTGGGGGTCATTAGGGGAATGTCTATTTTAAGTGGAGTGCAACCAGATGGGTCATGTTGGGTTTTTCTTTCTCCTTCTCCATACCAATGCAGCTTCTCTCTGTGACCCCAGTGTGGGGTCAAGGCAGTTACTCAGGGATGTTCTACCCAGCAAACAGGTCCCTCTGGAAGACAGTTTTGTGCTGAGTTAAACTCACAGAGATACAGAGATATCCTAAATGTCAGAAAAGCTGTTTCCTTGGCAAGAAGCCACGTACACAAATTGGTTCTGAAAGAAAAACACACTGCCTGGGTGTATACAAATGCACATGCTACATAGATATATAAATAATTAGACTTCCCACAGACCAAAATTAAGAAAGTAATCTGGAAAAATTGCATAGCTGCAAGTGCCACGCTGCACGAAAAGTTGCTTTCTTGAATGCAATTCAGTCACTGTTATGAATTTCTGGGGATAATTAATGAACTGTTACATAAATTTTTCTGAGATGCAAGCAATAAAACAAAGAGAAGCAAAAGAAAACGGGGGGATAAAATAGTATATAGGCATTTGTACTTATTCATTTTCAACAGTCTTACAAGGAGTTACCTTCACTTACAGCTGCAAGTACTTAAGACATTTCCAGGAAAAAAACAAAACAAAACAAAACAAAAAACAAAAAACAAAACCAAACCCTTAATTCCTCAGCTCTGATCTTCCCAACTTTAACTCTTTCAAGTCATTCCCTGATCACAGTTTATTTCTATTCTGGGCATAAAGCTTCTTTTATTGTGTATTTGTCCACTTTCAAACCCAATCAAGTCCTGAGGGCTCTCTGTATGGCTTTTTTTAGGCTACTGTGGTCATAAGGTACAACAGAAATACCTTAGCACAGGGTTGTTGACAGTCTCACCTGCTGGGGTAACACTGCTGATGTCTAAGAACATCCAGGTTCACTGCTGAGTCTGTTTTTTTTTTTTTGTTTCATTGCTTGTTTTATCTCAGCAGCATTTAGATATGCACTAGGCAGAACTGGCTGAACTTGGTGGGTGACTTATTGATACCATCTCTGTTGAATTTAGCAGTTCATTTGTTAATGAGTAAGCTGCTAAGTGAAATAACAGAGATCCACAGTGTCTGTATAGAGAAGTCCACATCAATTCATAAGGAGATATAAATATAACCCTGAAGAGCAGCTTTGTTGTGTGCCATAGGAGATCAAACTGAGAAAACACAACACTTGACTCTCCATCTTTGCAAGGCAGGATACAGACTTTGCTAGCACTGGTCTGAGGGCAATCCTCAGTTAATCATCAACCACCCCTCTGCATGCTTCCCAAGTGTCAGGCCCTTTGAATACCTAGTCCTTTATGAGGGAAAGGAGGATAGGGGGTACACATCTGATGAATGAGATACTGGACTGGGACCCTCAGCCGGTAACTGATGTGTTCAAAGCCACACACTCTCTGATTTTGACCCTTCTCCAAGTAAACAAGCAGGAGTAACAAGGCAGCTGCACAGTGGCATCCTTATTACTGAAGTTCTGGGGAAAGAGAAGTGAATCCATCAAACCCTGAAGCCTGGATGATGCCAGATTTACAAGCATGTGGCACAGCAGGCTCTCACCTTTTTCTCACTGTGTGGGAACCAAATAAGCTCCCCAGTCTTTGTGCTCACTACTGATTACAGGGATACAGTCAACAGGATGCCAGCAAACAGAGCTTGTCTAACACAAGAGAGGAAACCAAATGGCAGACAGCCACGTTTTTTTGCTCCCACTGGGAGTTCCTTGTAGTTTGGTGAATGCTGTGCCTTACACTTACTTGCTAACAATGTAATGTCATCTCTGCAGTTTGGATTTTTGCCTCAGAGAAGAGAAGCAACAAACACTGGGTTTTAACTCTTAAAGGAGCATCCATCCAACAACATGGCGATCATACAAGGCCCAGTCAAAGATTCTACCACCAATGGTGGCCATGAGGTGATAGTCAGGGGAGTGTACCTGACCAGACCAAGCATGGAACTCCACTTTTCTCAGAATATTCTTCTGCAGTTTCCTTATCAGAAAAAATAAGCAGTATTTTTGTGTGTTAAATGGTTTTCTTGATGAGTTTTCCCTGGATAAAGAACTTACTAAATTCATAAGAACGAGCTCTAAACAACATGAAACCAAGATAACAGACACATAATTAATCTGCTAACTCTGACTAATAATCCACCCTTGGAAGCCACGGGTGTCCAAGGGGAGACAGGATTGCTGCCTACGCCTGTCTCTGTATATTTTCTTCCAGGCCTCCCTTCATTTTTATGATGGCCTCAAAACTGTGGACTCACAGTGCAACATGAGAATACAAAACCTTTCAACCAGAAGAATGACTCAGTAAATTAGATTAGAGCTAGAGCAATAAATTGCTGCTCGTGGGGTGTTTTTTTCCCCTCTAATTCTCAAAGTCTGGCCCACCTTTCTTTTCTCTGGCTCCTACCTCTGAGAGCAAGAAGTTATGAAGCCTTAATAACCCTGCTGCTAGCATGAAGGAGAAATTGCTTGGTTCTTTCTCCCAAAGAGGCTTTTATGAAACAGTCAGACTCCACCAGTTCAGCAAACAGCATACAAAACACTGCCTGTAGCAGAGAACATCAAGGTAAGACAAACTTGAAGCACAGAATGAAAGAGTAAGTAATTTTTTTTTTTTTTGTAGCAACCGATGTTAAATTTCACAGAGGGAGAACTCAAGTTTTTGTAACAAACAAGACGACCTGGTTGCTTTTGTTACTCGTCCTCTCCACAAAAAGATGTCTCATTCTGGTCTTACAGCAATTAACTCTAATAAACAGAAGCAGCAGGGAGAAAAAGAAAGAAAAGAAATTCACAAAAGACAACTTAACTTCCTAGCATTTATGAAACAGACTGAGAAGCAAAAGAGGCAACATCTGAAAAGGTGACATATGTATCTTTGTGAGGCAAAAGCTATGGCTGTACCAACACCCTGACATTGCAGCTCATGCTGGAACACCAGAGTGTATCAAAACAAGGAGTTCATTAATTGCTGTAAAGGCACTGTGTCATTTTATTATACAAGAAGCACCAGACACAACAGTTGAAATGTTTTAAACAAACTCTATATTTTTAAAAAATTCCTTATTGAATATAAGCTCTTATTCCTGGTACTTACAGCAAGCTGCTGTGCAAAACAGATCTCATCCACTGTGCAATCATATGTACTTAATTAAAATAAAAGAAAGCTCTCTAATACCTGTTATTTCAAGGACCTCATGTGCAGGTTTCTACTTTCAGGATTGCTGAAAGTAATTGAGAAACGTATTTGACTACAAGAGAGGTTCAAACAAGCTTCCAAGCCACACATAAAATATTCAAAGCCATCATAAGATTTAATTACAGAAAGCAAATGCAGTTGATGAATATGAGCCTTCCTGGGTCACAGAATCACTGGACTTCAATGCTGAAGCTTGGTTTGGTTTAAAATTAATACTTACTTATACTTCTTAAAGAGCACTTTAAAACTAAGTCCAAAGGTAACCTAATCCCTTTTGGCATTTTGAAGCTTAAATAACTGGAGAGTCATTTTCTTTTAGGATACACACACACACACTCATATGCACCCACATGCATCAAATCACCACTGCAGCTCTAGAACAATACAAATGCTTTTTTGAACTCCAGGACAGCCTGGATATTATCGTTCTGCCATAGCCAAATACTTCATTATCCACTTGATTTCTGAACAGCATGTATTCTGCTTGGCCCCACACGAATGCCAAAAATGACTTGTGTTGCTGTTTGTCAGTTGCCATACTATTGTCAACTATTCCACCCTTTGGGAATACAACATCCACCCGCAATTTCTCAAACTTGCATTAGCAAGCTCTGCCCAGCATCAGCTGTATTTTCCAGGAAAATGGTAACATTTTTCAACTGTCCTAATTGCTGTTTTTTGAACAGTAACAAACAGATTCAGGTTAGGCATTAACAGTGACACTTGGGTCATGTGCAACGGCAAGGGGGAAACCCAAGATATAGCAATACTCTGCTATATCCATGGAGAATATGGAGCTGAGAATAGGAAATGAGACAATACAAGTTGTTTGGCCTGGAGCTAAACCTATTTTATGGGTGAAAAAGGCAATTCTAGGCAATGCCTGTACAAGGTAGTACTCCCTTCTCCCTCACTGCTGGCTATGTGTAGACTTTTCTGCATGGCACAGATTGCAGAGGAAAAGACTGAAACATTCCCAATTGCCCATATGAGATTCACTTGGGTAATCCAGAGCCCCTGGTGATACTGGCCCTGCAGATGACAGCATTTAAGCAGACTGGCTGCTTGTAGTCATTGCTACACAGTTTATCGCTGAACCTCACCCTAATTTCTCCAGGAGAGTTTAATAGATTAGGGACCATAGCAATGGATTCACACAACAGATATGCATTAAGGAGCAAGACATCCAAACCACAGAGAATTGTCTAGAGGAACAGTTACTTTCCACTTGGCTTGAAAAATTGGATTTTCTGGATGAAAAAAAGAGTACTTCTAAATGTGGGTCACTGATTCCAATATTTCTTACTGGTCTGCAGGCTTTGCACTCAGCAGTTTCATCCGGTGCCAGTGTTGTGTGACACTTGTCCATGGCAACAGAGTTCAATATTCAGTCATGGAGAAGTCTCCCATTTAGCAAGAGCAAGAACTGGATGGAACTCTCAGCTGATCTTTTTGTTGGCCTGGTTTTGTCATGACAATTACTGAGGTTAGCATGAACCAAACAAGAGCTAGGGAAGCCCGAAAGCTATGTTACGGCTTTGTTAAGCTGCACTTTGGGAGTGTGGAATCCTAAGAGCTCCCTAAGCAGCCTTGCTGTACAGAGGTATGTTTCTACCTGCAACTTCACAAAGTTTCTCCTCACAAGCAGGTCATTTACATGTCATGGCTTGTGACTACAAACTGTGCAGGCTCTAAGTATGGAAACAACAGTACTGACAGCTATGTCAGAACTTGCCAGACACTGGTTTCCCAGTGCAACAACCCCTGTCCCACATGCTGCAGTTGCCCCCCACTGTTCCCCAAGCTGCCCCCTCAAGGTGTCTCTTTTGGGTCTTGGCTATCTTAAGTTACTGGATCAGATAACAAAGACTCCAGTGGCACTACCAGCTCCTTGACCTTCCTTCCCACATCAGCAAGTCGCTCGTGTCTCTGTACCAGGCACGATACACCACAGTACAAAAAAGCGTGTGCGTGTTTTCCTTTGTTCTTAACAGTAAAATTGGCTCCTGAGGAGGTTCACAGTCTGACATTTCCACAGAAATATGGTGGTGGGCTGACATTTTAAAACATTATAAGCCAGTACTGCTGTGAAACACATGAGATCTAGAAATTACATGCTGAAGTAATTTTTCTTGAGTAATTTCAATACTCCTAATCATCACACTAATTACATGATAAATATGTGAAGCCAGGTATATAGGTATATACTCATATATATATGTAAAAAGACCTTTCCCAGATCTTCGTTCGCGAAGACTGGCCACACACACACTATATATGTACACACACAGTTGATTGAAAGCCATACAATAGTGGACTAAAGGTTTGAACTGATGGATTGAGAGAGGGAGAAACTCCATTAGCACCACATTTGCAAATGCTACTCAACTGTGATTTCTAGTTTAGGAGTGAGCAACTGACAAAGGATTTCTGGGCTGGATGGATAAACAGGGGTCTAATTAGACTGATGTGCTGGGAGACTCTTCCTTCTGTGAAGCAATAAAACAAGATGGTCAGTATAAAACCTGGTGTTATCTGTTAGACCTCACTATTGCAAAAACACCCCTCCCATAGTTCACAGAAGTCCAGTATCCAGACAAACACTTCAGAACAGGATCTGGTTATGCCACTGTTAAATCCTTCATGGGAAACATTTTGCTATATAACCCTGCATAGAAAGAGGTCAGTCGTGGCTGCTGGTGGATGGAACCTCTGGATGAAGCATTGGAAGCTCTGGGTGAAGCATGCCATTTCCCACTGCACCACGCCAGGACAGCTTTTAACATTCATAAAGCATCCTGAATGATTAATAAATCATCACAAAGGAGCAGCTGAGCAGAGCTGCCACATTTATATCTTCCCAGAATAAATGCTAGCTGATTTTAATTGTGTTTCATGTCTTCCTCAGACAAGCAATATAAACTTGGGAAGATTTCACTTCAGAATGAGTAACAGACAAGCTCCAGTAGCAAGGGACTGCTATCACAGGAGTAGAGCATGAGCATGACAAAATAGGAGGACAGTGATCCTCCTGCACATCCACTCCTAATGTTTCTAAGCATCTTGCCTACATGGCCAGGTTTCACCCTGTTGCAGCTAAAGTGTTCAGCCCTGTTAGTACCATCTATATTTCACAGAGCTGCCATCAGAAGCCACATGCTACTGTCTGGCATTGTAACCAAACAGAGCCAAAGTCATTCTGTGTCCCAAACAGCTCATGGGAAATGCTGCCAGAGATACTCTGGACAGCTAGAGTGGAGGGGTATGAGGCACCTTGGAAACTGTGAGGTAATGCTTCCTGCACAAGAGCCCTAAAACAGTGGTTTGTTTACAGAAAAGAGACTTTATATGAGAAAGGGAAGAAATATAACGAGGCAGCTCGGGGGATGTTATGGTGGCATCTTTTGCTGCAAGAGGCTGCAAAAAGAATATAAAGGTCTTGAGTTAAGAACGGAAAAAATGAACAACAAAGGGCTGTGTCCTGGACTTATCAGCAGTGAGAGTATGTTTCTTATTACAGAGAGAGAAACAGAGCAAGGGTGACAGCCACTAGGAATCATGGTGAAGAGCCCTGGAAGTACAAAAGGGCAGCTGATGTTTGATGTACAAGAAGCCAGGAGAGGAAGAAGCAAATGGAACAACAAAACCATCAAAGGAACGGGCTAAAAACTGTGAAATCATTTCAAATTGGTGAAGTAAGACTGCACTTATCAAGGCAAGTTTGTTACAGTAACAGGAACAGTAAGAATTAGGGGAAACAACTAGATGTGTGCACAGATAAGAAGCTTTTTCCAACAGATGTTAAGCATCTGACACGCAATCCCCTCATGCAGCAGTCTTCAGACCCAAAGACATCTGAGTAACTAATAAAATGTGTTATGGTGGCGCTCACAGCACTGAAAGCGAGTCAGGGGCAAGAGAAAAGTAGCAGAGAAAATTGGGGGAGACCAAGGAGGACAAAGAAGGTACTGGAGAGAAAGAGTCCATGAAAGGTGAAACAGCTCTTTGCTGTGTGCGTGTGAATTTAAGAGAAAACTGAAGAGGGAGATGGAACACAACCAAGTGCACCAACAGTAGATGGAGCTGTGAGATAAGAGAAAAAAACCTTTAGGGGGACTAATTAAATGGCAATTCTGAAAATGAAGGCATAAAGCCCTACGTTCATGGGAAGGCATGATAGACAATCACCAGGATCTGAGTTTGGTATGAGCATGATAGCCAAACCAGGGTAGCAGAAGGAGCTGAAACAACCTGTCACTCTTTTTTCTGCCCTTAGATGAGCAAACACTGCCCATGCCTAATACAGGTTAAATCCCTGCCAGCTTGCTGTCAGCCAAGTGCCAAGATCAGCCAAGCACTAGGCAAACACAAACTCGACCTGATTTAACAACCACATTGAGGGGTCGTTCACACTCTCCATGCTTTGCATGCCACACTACATGCTAATGCCATCTAAATTTCTGTCACAAAAGCACAGACAAAAATTTTGTACTATTTTCCGAGTTCTCTTAAAAATAAAGGATTTCACTATCAGAAGCTTGTTGATCTTTGGAAAGGAATAGGTAATACTTTGAGATAAGGGTTAAGGATCACGATATAAAAAGATCTGCAGAGACAAGTGTTATCAGTCTATTACCATAAGGAAGTCTACAAATGTACTTCAACACAGACTCATATTCACATTCAAAACAAAGCTGGACAACTATAATAACTCCAGATGGAACTATAAATTTTACTTGAAACTTTTCTGTAAACAGGAAAAAAAACAAACCCTGGTCCTGCATAAAACAGGTTCCTGTATTAGGCAACATTCAGTGAGCCTGTCAAGTGTCAGCTTCATTTGTCACGGACCTAACAACTGTTTTAGGACAGATTTTGACGTCTCATTCTTCTGTGAACATCCTCTGAAAGAAGCAAGTTCATGCTTATATGAAACTAAGGCACAAAAATGAAAAAGCTTCTAGCCTTGTTCACTGGAGATCCCTGTAAGGCCCCTGTGAGAACAAGCAACCAAAGGGAAACTTTATAGCCACTTTAATTCCTATTTCCCCTCCCCCAACTTCAAAAGCAATCTCTGGTCACCCTTTTTCAAGGAAAGAACTGGACTCTCCAATGCAATGCCACAAATCTTTTTGGAGGAGAGAGCACACAAACGATCACTTGACATTATCAGAGCCATTTCTCAGAGACCTGGAGAAGAGCCTGTGTCCAAAAGCTTAATGACTGCTCTCTGCAGTCAGCCTGGTGGAAGATACCACCTGCTCTTACAGGTCTTGCTCTTTAACTTAAAAACAGAAAAAAAATAAGCACCCAATTGGCAATATTTGCTAACAATTCCCAAGAGGTGGCATTGAGGCCTAGTAATGTCGCTTGGTGCAAATTGCAGGCTGGGGCCTATTTAAACCAATTGTCAAATAGATTGTCAAATGGGAATTCTGTGCACAGCTACAGGAGAACACATTTAAAGTATGTGAGTAATTTTTTCAACAATAACAGACAGGGTAAGTTTCAGTGTGTAGTTATATAAATGAGTCTACAATCACACAGCTTGCCTGTTGTACATCAAGCAATCCATTTCTCTTATTTTTGGGAAGCTGAGCTTTGAATCACGTTGTGTAATATATAAATCACCATATTGAAACCTGCTGATTATACCATGCACGCCAGTACTCAACTAAGTAATTTCCAGACACAGTGGAAACCACAGAACTGTTCTTGGGCCTTTCAGACTATTGACATACATGCTAATTATTTGGTACTTACTAGTAATGTGTAGCTAGATGTAAATTACAATATGGTAGGGTTGGTTAAGCCCTTTGTTATTTAACACATTTTCACGTGTTATTTTTTTCAAATCAGCATCCTATCAAAGACACAAATGGCTCTAGCTCAACACAGGAAACAAAACTACCCCAGCCAGACCCTGTTCCTCACTGCTACCAGTGTAGCACTTGAGTAACAGAGCCAAGAAAAATGATCCATGATGAGCAAACGCACAGCTGCCACCACTGGGAAGTTCTGCTTCCCACCACAGAGCCTCTGCGTCTCCACACTCAGCGAACCTTGATCCTGAAGACTTGTCAATAAAGAGACCACAACAAAAGGGTTTGACACGCAGCTAACAACCTATTCAAATGTGAATGGCACTAAGTGGATGACCAGGAAAAGGAACCCAAAAGGGAGGGAATAGCAAACACTTTCTATTTGTTTCTGAAAGCTCAAACATTCAATTTGCTGTAAGAGAACACAATAAAAAATAATGGAGCAATATTTAGGTCCAACAACTGCCAAAGCCAACAACACAAAATGTCTCTGGTCCCCAGTGTAACTAGTCAGCTGTACAGTATGCTGAAAGTTGAAGTATTTTATTCTTACTGAAGCAAAAAAAATTGTGTCTGGAAGTGCTACAGTAGAATTCCAGGCAGAGCAGTAATTTCTGACATAGTACAAGGACTGCTAGACCATTTGGAAATTTAATAAGAAGGCCAGCATTCACAACAACACTGCTGGATGTGGATTCAGGAAAGAGGGAGAGGGAACATCAGTGCTGTTTGTCTTTTCTTGAAGAAGAGTTGTCCTGACAGATTTTATGACCACAAAATACTCCTGGCCAAATCATATGGATCGAATCTTCTTAATTTTGGCACCTAGTAGAAGACATGTTCTTAGAAACATTCTTTAAAACCCTGTAGCAAACAAGAAGGGAAAGTGGGGAGTTTGTCCATCCAAGGGTGCATTGGGCCCTTCAAATAATATACATTAATCATACAAGGAACACATGAATTATACAAGGAACACTGCTACTTATTTTAGGGAGACTGCTTCACCAGTTGCTGAACGTTACAATTTCTCAGTGGCAAAGACATTTTACGATGTCTTTATTTTATTTCATTTCAGCAGGGGGAAAAAAACCCAATCAAACCCTACCTATTTCCTTCTTTTTTCTTATTTTGTATATGAGTTCACTGATGAGGGTTAAGGTTTGGACAAACAGATACATGACCACAGCTGAAGGAATAGCAAATTACAGTTGAATAAGGAGAAACAGCAATTTGAATTAGGACAGGGAACTGTTAAGAAAGCTTTATACCCAGGGCAGTACAACATGGACCTGGATCCTCACATTTCTATTTCATTCAGGCCAGCACATTCATCTCTTTCTTCAACACTACCTTATGTGTGCTTTAACTGCATCATGCTAACCAGCAGTTGACATTTTTACAAAATGTTGGAACTAGGGATTAATGCTTTAAGGAATGTAAAGGCTGGGATTACAAGCTGCTTTCCAGTGGTAAGGAACACAGACTTCAACAGAGGGTTGTAAGAGGAGCAGTAAAAATCATGTCTGAATTCATGTATTCATTCTGTATCTCATGAGATTCTGATTCTGTATTTCTTAAAAGAATCAGCAAACAGTAAGGTGTTAACTCCATCTAGAGTAATGCATGGAAAAGAGAACTCTCATTGGCTGGAGTTTGGACTTGCTGCTTCTCTTTTGACTCAGGCACCTTTCTCTTAGCTCTGGCAGCCACATGTATTGCAGCCAATGACCTGTCCACCATTATATTCCCACTGTGAAATTCAGGATTCACATTTGTCAACAGGGATACTTGCACCAATGCCAATAAACTATCACCCAGGTTCTACAACTGGGGTAAAGGAACGGGTATAGAGAGATGGGTCTTCCAGAAAAGTTCTGCTTTTAGCCTGGTCTCCTGATTTTAGGTGTAGCCTCAGGGTATCTACTTCTATGCAGCCTTGTCACCTTGTCCCCCTCTAGGGGGATTACTCTGTACCACAGAATATCCTTAGATTCTGGGGATGTCACTTTTGGCATCCAAATCCCTCCCATTCCTCTTTGCAAAGACTCTATGCCTACTCGAGTATCCAGCATCAAGTCTGTTCTGCAGCCTTAAGTCTTAAGAGCTCAAGAAAACTCATCATGTCTTTAAATGACAGTTACACATCAGTCCTCTTTCCCTCAGCACTCAATCTTTTATACTGTTTTCTCCATTCAAGTCAGAATATTCAAGGCATCACTGATTCCTTCCCCAGTGACTCAGGAGTGATAAAAACCTGCCACTGCATAGCAGGAACACTGAAATCATTGCACAAAAATGATCAGCCAACACTGGGGGATTAAAACAGGACTGTGCACTCCCTTACCCACACTCAGAAGGTGCCATTAGTGAGGTCCTCAGACTTTTTCCATGCTTCTCAAGTACAGCAAGGCTCAAGGGAGTGCCAGGCAAAGAAAAGTGGTAAAGCAGCAAAAAAGGTGGAGATGTCTTGCAAATGGACCCAAATTTTGTGCTCAAAAAAAAGCTGGAAAATATACACACGGAACAGAAATGAGGTGCTAAACCACAGCTAGTCTGCAACCAATGAAAATAGAACAGAAATAGAAAAGAGAAATAGAAATGTATTTATATTTGCTGATAGCTGTGTGCTATGAGTAGCAAAGGACAAAAATTAAGCAGAAATAGCAAGTGATGATTCCCAAAACTTTCACTTTGTGCTCTTAAGAATTAAACATAAAAAGAGTGGCCCCAGTGTGGCTGCAAAATAATTTATGAAGTTTTTTAGATGTGGGCAGTTTGAAAATATAAAAAGGCTGTGACACCATAATACAATCACAGCAAAACCATATAATCTCAATAAAATAAGCAGCGTATTTTACATTTAGTGTATCTGTTACTTCCTTTTCCTTCATAAAACTCAGAACAAAACATTTTCTCCTCCATATCTTTTTTCCACTGCCGATATGACTAAAAAAGAAAAAAAAATAGAGTGACTTCTTACAACTTGCTTGAAACCCAATAAAGGATTTGGGAGAGTTGCAAGTGTCTATTTTCATCCCTTAAAACCACTGCGGTGGTGATTTGTTCAAGTCAGCTTGAAGTTTGCTGCTGGCCCTGTGGCTGATGGGACCTCAGAGCCAGGAGAATTCACACTTGTGCACGTACATGCACATAATGCTGTCCTATTTATATTTTCATTTTAACTCTGTTAGCACAACAGGCATCTGTAACAACACAGAACTCAACTGAACTTTCTGCCCTGATTCCCACTTTAGGCAGCATTCCTGTTGGAGTTTCGTCACGATAAATGAGCTCTGAACATTTTCATGTCTTTTGAATGGTAATGGTTTCAGCACCAGAAACTTTTCAGTCGAAGCAAAGCTCATGAAACACACACAAATATTCATGATCTCACTATGGTCAAATGATCCTGCTTAGAATCCTGAATAAAAACATATACAGATATTTAATACTGGAATAAAGACGTTCCATTCTTAAGAGCATTAAGTTAAACATCTCCAGTATAAACAATAAAAAAACCCCAACTATGATGACATTTTCAGTTTGATGTATTTAGGGACGTAATCGATAACACTAAAAAAACAGAGAAGTGTAATTTCTTAATGTAAATATGCAAAATTGCAGAGAGACAAACATATACCTTCTTCCAAGTGGTTGGACCATATGATGTAAACAATTGAAATTTCCATTTAATTTAATCAGACAGTTTTGGCAAAGACTTAATTCTAAGTTCACTATTAAAATGACAAATTTTCATTCATCACCTAATCAATTCTACCCAGTTTCAGTGTATAAATTACATCTCACTCAAACTTTATGCTAACCTTGTTCTGTTTTGTAATGGTTTCCAATAAAATGCTACAAAAACCTTCATGATTCATTCCTATTTACAACGATTTCCCATGAAATTTTATATAGAAGATTATCCAACATAATTAATTAAAAAAAATAGACTGTCAAGTTCTTCTTACTAACCAAAAAAAAGGATTAGTCCAAAGCATTCTGTGTTGAACTTATGTTGTTAGTTCAGTGTGTTCTCACCAGAAAAATTTATATATAATAATCTCACTTAGGACTTCTAGGAAGAACACTTGGAAATGGTATGAAGTTCACTCCAATACAGAAAGGCCCTGATATTTTCATCTTACATATATTTAAGCCCATGATTGTATCACTTCAGTGAGGCTTATCATGGAAAAATAGCAAGGAATACTTTTATACTTTTCAAAGTAAATTTGCTAACATTTTGACAAAAGGAATCCTCCACTTGAAAAAGCTTGAGAGCAACAATTTGGGGGGTTTGCTTTTCTTACAAAAATTCAGACAGTAGTTTGCATAGGCACTTTATCATTTCCTTGAAGCCTGAATCTCCTAAAGCCACGAATAAATTCTTTCCAAGAGAAAGATGCTTCTCTTCAGACATTCTTAGAATTCCCCACAATTGTTACTGAACAGAGGGACTATTCATGGTGATCTTATCACTCCCACATATATCTAGTCCAGAGTCTGCTCCAGTGCAGGCAGGTGGAATGCAAGTGATTTCATCTGGACTGCGTTCGACCCTCATGGACCCAATTACAAAGCTCGATGGAATGAACTCGGCAAAAACACACGAAATAATTTACAACACAGTTATTCAGTGCTTTAGGAGGATCACAAATGAATTTGCATCAGTTTTCGTTCTTAAAGCCAACCTCTCTGCTATTTACCCTAAGTTAAGAATACAGAGAGAAACCAATGAATTCATATTTGTCATTGGTTACAACGGATGTTCCACGAGAGCTGTAAAACCACAGCTGAGCTATAGAACTACAACCAGTTTTTTTTTAGAACTGCCGTGTGAGTTTTTACCAAACTAAACTGCCCAGCAGAAGATAGTTTACAACACTTGTTCACTTCCTCCTTTGCCCCGGACTCCATACTGGTAACAAATTGCATTCCTGGTTTTTGCAGGCCACAATTTCTCCCAAGGACACCATTTTTTTTTAAGAATTCTTGTTGTGAATCAGACAATAAGAATGATTTTGAAATCAATGCAAATTCTGTCACTGACTCAGTAAGAACTAGGATTTCATCCAAAGAATGTTGCCATATGCTATTTAACATTATCTGTAATGTAAACTGTGATGTGAAATACAGTTTGACTGTTAAAAGAACCAGAAAATTGTCTAGCAACTTCTTGGTTCATCCTATTTCCAAAATTTGTCTACTATAAACTCAAGCTCCTTTTTTTCAAGTCTCTATAAAGCAACATTTTTATTTAAAAAAATAAAAAAAACCAACAAAATTTAAAGTCATAAAAATCTAACAAGTCGTTTCACCATGCAAAACTAGGAACATCCCTAAGTATAAATTTTCACCAATAGTGTATCTGACTGGTTTCAAGTCATCAAAATGATTGACTTGATGAAGAAAAGAAGTGACAGGAAATTATACAAATAATAGAAATCTTGACAACTTAAAGACAGAGCTTCTTGGCTCAAAGCATCTGACATGTGGCTGCCCCATCCCTGGAAGTGCTCATGGCTAGGTTGGATGGGGCTCTGAGCAACCTGGTCTAGTAAAAGGTGTCCTTGTCCATGGCAAAGGGGTTGGAACAAGATGATCTTTAAGATCCCTTCCAACCCCAGCCCATTCTATGATTCTATGATTTATTTAATTCTATACTTTAAGTTTAAAAAAAAAGAAAAAGAAAAAATTGCATTTCATTTACATTTTACAGGATTTCTGAGAGTCTCTGCGAAGTTTTATAGCATTTTTTTTTTCAGGGAAGAGTAAGAATTTACAGAAATAAGCCTCTTAAATCCTTTATTTCTATGCTGTAATAGGCACACGCCTGAAGGAAGCCAACAACTCCTCTGCCAAAAAGTCAAAATCTGTTAAGTGCAAAACAAAATATAAGCCATTATCTGACATGTCAGAGTCTTCCAGTTGCACATTAGAATTAAAATGGTGCTTTAGATGAATCACTGGGTATTAGGCTCATTTTGCCTTTATTTGTGTATGTGTACCCATCTTATTTGCAGTTCCACAAAACAAAACCGAATAAACAACTGGTTTGCCATTGATTAATCCAACTCAGCTGGTACAGGGTTTATTTCATTTATGCTTAAAAAGGCAAATGCCTCACACATGCCCTGACTATGCTCACCATGATTTAGCAGTAATGCATCCAGGCAGCCTCTGAGTCAATGAAACTTTGCTTTTCATCAATTTGCACTCCACCCCTGCTCCCCACCAGCAGCTCCGTGCCGTCCATCCCTATCACCCGTTTCTCCCTGCAATCCATCTCCCAGCTTCCACCCATCCATAAAAACCTCCCTGACTTTCTGTCACCACGACATTACAGTTCAACACTTCTCCCTTAATTAGATGGGCTGTTGGTTTAGGAAGATATCATCGACTTGAAATCTGATGCATTTCAAATAAAACAATAACAGTCCTTTCATTACATCTTCAAACTCTCTGACTGCTGGCTCATGGTTATGATCTTACAGCAGTATTTTCCAGTGTCTTGTGCTTTTCTTGCATGCTATTGTGTGAGTGAAAGATAATTCCACTCTCTGCCACTCCCAGAAATGTTCTGCAGTTAAAAATAAAGGAGACAAACAAAAATAACAAAAATAAAAGTTACCAAGAGCGCAACTTCACACAGTGGAACTCTCATGAAGGATGTGCTGACAGGTCCCATTTGACTGAATGCATAAAGACCTTAAAAATAACATTAACTACTGCCAAGGTAAAAATCATCTGTAGTGCACTGGGAGTTTTCTTTTCTGCTGTTTCAGTTACATGCTGATCCAGGAGTGCTTGAGACAGACTTGTAACCTTTAAAATACCTCAGATGTTCTGAAGGATGCAAAAACAGTGTGACCACAAGAGAAGAATTAGGAAACAAAGGTTTCATAAAAGTTAAAATATTTATTCAAAGGAGTTAAATATTCCTTTGCTGCTTTTATTCCTCAAATGTTATAGTTCTTTCCACTGGCTGAGGCCTATCCTACAGTGGAAGATTGATTTATCTTAGCTCTATCAGTTTTGCATCATTAAGATACAAAGTACATATCCTGTTGTAGGGTAAATAAATCAATTTTTACTAAGATAACTGCTTTCACCCTTGGGCTTGTACTTCTTCAATTACATTAGCGAGTAAAACAAATAAATAAACGTGTTACAATATTAACCGGCAAAATCATAATCAATACAATTTAAATTCAGGTGAGAGTTGAATTGAAAGTATCAAAACCCACCAGAAATTAAGTTTAAAAGAATTTTTTCTTATCCAAATGAGTATGAGTTGCATAAAGCAATGCATAGAACCACTAATTATATAAATTTATTCTTAAAAAAGTAAAGGTTTGCTTGTTTGTTTACCCCAATGACGAGAGACACAAAATAGCCACAGCAATAACTTCACTCTGGCTTGATGTTCTCCCTGTGAGAAACCAACTCCTTTCTCCTAAGGACTGGATTGTCTCAGAGCACAGCAAGACCATTGTGCCAGAATGACTTGTACAGAGCACAGGGGAAAGGAAAGGAGGGAAATTATTTACTGTTTGCATCCCCAAAGGCAGGTGCTTCCACCCAGGCACACAACAGCGACCCACACACTGTAGGACCTTGTCCTCGCCTTCCAAGGAACTCCACCTGTTGATCCAGTCACTGCTCTGGCTGAGGCTGATCCTTGGAAACAGAGGACATTTCATCATCCATTATATCTGCCACCCTGGCACACAGCGAGCC
Organism: Platyrinchus mystaceus; assembly: GCA_035041135.1. NCBI lineage: Eukaryota > Metazoa > Chordata > Aves > Passeriformes > Tyrannidae > Platyrinchus > Platyrinchus mystaceus. The sequence continues at coordinate 911,502 of JAWWLV010000121.1, forward strand.
CTGGCTGCAAACCTGTGAAATGACCTGTCAGCACATGTCACTCCATCACACCGTCCCTCTTCCTTCCACAGCTTCCTGTGGATTTTTAAATGAGCCAATAGTGCTTTAACAAGGCACAGCTCCTGCATTAAAGACAGGCTGAGCTGTGCCTAAAATCTGCAAGCAAAGTGCTAAATTCAGGACAGATAAATGCGTGATAACCTCTGTGATGAATCACAGCATAACGTAAATAAATACCTGTGTCTGCATCATCACAACATCATGATGTGACAGTGGATCATGACTGCCTGTTGCTTCATGACACCACCTAACCTAGAAACCAAATTACCCAGTGCTGCCTCTGCAGTTGTTTTCCTTTCTGCTGATCCAAGGGGAGGGGAAAAAAAAGAAAGAAAAAAAAAAAAGGAAAGAAAACATCCAGCCAAAATATGACAAAGACAAGTTACTTGCCTTCTAATTTTGCCAAAATCTTCTAGGAAATGAAATAAGAATTCCCTTGTGCTGCATTGCAAACGGAAATGACATGCTATGAGAGCGCTAAATGAATGCTACACTGCAGCTGAGCACCACAATAAAAGCATTGTGACAAATGGTTCCAGTGCCCCACCACATACACTGTTTTCCAGTTATCATTAAAAAGCAGAGACAAGCCAAAAAGAATGATAATATTGATTCTGCTTGACTTACATTTCCTACCAGACAGCAGACTGCTGTAAAAGAATGCCTGGTGACAGATTTTATAGATAAATACAAACCAGCCCCACCCAGCAGACCACCCAGATCACTAAACATGATTCTATTGTCATGTCATGTCATGTCATGGCTAGGCTTCGCGAACGAAGATTTGGGAAGGGTTCTACCCACGCTTGCTACAGGCATGCTGATGGCTGAAAAGGCCAATGCGAGATAGATTCTATTGTACATCCCCTGAAAACACTTGCAGATCAGACCCGTTTTGAAAGCAATATTTTTATGGTTTCAATTCCAGAAAATAAATTCTCTTAATCACAGTCATCATGTATTGGGCCAAACCTATAAAAATCTATGCTTGCCTAGAGCAGGAGGTGGGCCTTATGGTGTTATTAAAGTGTAACTATGGGCTCAGTGTCTCTTCCATGAACAGTCAGTACTCATTCATGAGCACCATGGAGCAGTGGTACTGCACCCACCACCTCTGTAATTTGCCTTTTATTTTCTGTAACTACCAAGTCCTGGCTCTTGGTAGAACACAAGCCAGCCACAACTTCCTTCCAGCACAGGTCATGCAGCCCTCCTGATCCTAATGTTTACTGCATAGATGGAGTAAGCAAAATGTCCTTCAACCTCTCCTCCTGGTAGCAGCAGTACTTGAACATGCCAAATGTAGAAAAAAGAAAATCCACAGGAAAAGGCAGAAAAGTCAATTAATTTTTAACTGCCTTGGTTTTTTGGCTTTGAAAAACAGAAAATAACTTGAAAACAAACCTATGTTTATAGGAGAAATGGGAAAGTATCTGCAGATACAGTCTAATCAATTTTTCTCCTTATGTGGATATATCCTAGAGCAATGCACACAGTCCCAAATCTCAAGATCCCTAACACAATAAGGCATGAAAGCACTCAGAAGAATATCCCAGTACAAGCAAATAAACATCCTTCTTTACTAGTCTTAAAATATCATACCCACAAATGATGCTTTTTAGGGATGGGATGGAGTGAAAAGCTTCTTATAAATCATTTAGTTTTATATTTATAAGAATTAATTCTGTGAAGCTCAGCTGATAAGCTCCTGTTAATTATAAAGCTTTCTGTGTATGACTTTCATCTGAGGTTCTGGAAGCGCTTGGAAAATCTTAATTAGGTCTCAGAACACCACTGTGGAGAAGGCATTTTCTCTTTGCACAGAAGACAAGGTGCAGACAGCTTATGTGATTTGCCAAAGGTCACCAAAGGCTCTGGTCCTAAATGTCACTGGGCAGACAACAGCTGGGTGTTCTCTCTCATCCCATCAGCCCTGGATGCATCTTGTAGCCACCAGAAAACAGGATCACAGAATATGCCGAGTTGGAAGGGATCCACAAGGATCAAGTCCAATCCTCAGCCCTGCACAGGACCATCCCCAAGAGTCACCCCCTGTGCCCCAGAGGATCATCCAAGGGCTCCTTGAGCTCTGTCAGCCTTGGTGCTGTGCCCACTGCCCTGGGGAGCCTGTTCAGTGCCCAACCTCCCTCTGGGGGAAGCACCTTTTTTCTAATATCCAACCTAACCCTGCCCTGACACAACTTCAGGCCATTCCCTAGGGTGCTGTCCCTGGTCCCCATAGGGCAGAGATCAGTGCCTGCCCCTCCCCTTCCCCTCACGAGGAAGATGTAACTGCAGTGAGGTTTCCCCTCAGACCAAGTGCCCTCAGCAGCTCCTCATACAGGTTCCCCTCAAAGCCCTTCACCATCTTTGTTGTCCTCTCTGTCCCTCACAGAAATGATTTTCAGTCACACACTAAACTGGAGTCCATGGAAGGTACTCTTCCAGTTTGGGGCAGTTATGAGAATTTCTCTTCTTTAAACTGAACTGGGCTACACAGATACAATTGTTCATTTAAAGCTAAAGCAAACTCTGCCTGGTATAATTAAATGTTGTGCCTGGAAGGCTGGAATATCTTATAGTATCAAAGGTTTAGAAAACCTCATTTTCAGCCCTGCCTGATAACTCAAACAACTACTATAAAACTCCAACGGATAAAATCTCACCTGAAGCTGATTAAATCTTTACTGATGTAATGGAAGAGCAGCAAACAATTCATTTACATTTTTTCTATGAATATTTACCTCTGCTGCAGCTTTCAGTCCTGCAATGGAGCATATTGTCTGCCAAATTCCTCCAGCTTAAACCCAAAACTTCAATTTCTTGCTGCCAATTGTCTGCTTCAACAAATCATACTCATAAACATTAAAATACACTTCCGTTTGTTTAAAATGAAGAGAGTGAATCAATTTGAAAGGATTTATGACAGCTGTAATGCAAATGTGAGGTGAGGAGCTTACAAAGTTGTAAAAGAACAGTTCTATCATGTAAGAAAACAGAAACAAGGTCAAACATGATCAATTCCTTTAATTGCTAACTAAAATATATTCAGCTTCCTACACAGACTTGTATTAATGTGACTAAACAGGACAGTTGATGAGTACACATTGTGTACCCATAACTAGAATCAGATCCACTCAGACACCTCAAAATCCCACCATTTCAGAGGTGATGGGACACACAGCACGTAACCTTGACACTCACCAACAGATTTTTCAGAAGAGCAGGTTCTGGTGACAGCAAACCTGAGATGAAACCTCTCCCAAAATGCTGGCATTTACCATGGAACCTGACTGACAGCTCAGCTCTGGGTGGTGAGGGTGGAGGTGAAAATCAGTTTCACACTGTCAGTATACATTCAACCAGCTTTAAATGTCACCCAAAACAATGCAAATCATGAGTAATCCATGCTTGTCAATGAGGTGACACCAGTGAAGGTGGAGCATCCAAGATATTACTCACTCATTAAGCTAAGTCAAATTTTTGAACAGCGAACAGACCACTAACAAATTATTCCACTTCCTTTCGTGTTTGGTCATAATTTAGGCTACTTCTTTAATCACTCCCTGACAATACAAGATATGTTTTCATTCACATTAGAAATCATTCTGCTGCTTCACACTATTGATTAATTTGAAGCTCTTACATTTGGAACAATCATTTACTATTCAAACGGTACTTGGAGACATGCAGAGACTAAAGAGTTGTCAAACAGAATGACATGCAGTTCTTAAAAGTTAACAAAGCAGTAAAAGCTTTTAGAAAGAAGAAAAAAAAAAAAAAAGAAGCCTTGCAAATAGTATCTGGAAGTTGTAAATGTGGGCATAGTCAATGCTACCAGAAAAAAGAAAGAAAACAACAAACCTTGAATGAAAAAAGCCTTGAACACAGACCTGCAATCAGTCTGATGGGCAGTTATTCTAATACTAAAAGGTTGCAAGTAGCCCCTTTGGTACACAATAAAAAACTGAGTTAAAACGTATCTCACACAGGTGCCATTGAGATGAAAACTCCGAGGGGAAAGTGAAGACCTGGTCCCAAACTAAAACAAATAAAACCACAGCCACCCTGGTACTTTCACATACCAAGAGCAAGAAAACTGCAGTTGTGACACCAGCACCCCTCTGCTACTATGCAGAAGGGCCACTGCCAATCCTCCAAAATGAGATGCATTCCAAGAGATCATGCTGCCCTTGAAAATAGTTAGAGATGTTTCCATTTATTGCTGTGCTTAGAGCCCAATTGAAAAAAAAAAAAACAACAAAATTGTATTGCTATGAATATATGAGTGTGTGTGTTTGGCCCCAAAGGGCACTGGAAGTTGCAGAGAAGAAAAAAAAAAAAAAATTCCAGTCTTACAGCTCTCAGGCCTGGGAACAGCTCTCATGAGAATAGATGGACACATAATCCCAAGCATATCAGTCAATACTTGGAAAACACACAGAATTACCTGAATCCACTGGCACAACCAGTCAGAGCCCCTTGTTTATAGCTGTTCAGATTGCAAGGAAGCGGAAGATAGGCTGCATTAATTTTATATCGTGTTTTTTAATTAAATCTTTCTGGCCACTCAGAACCCAATTTTCTCTTCATAATATGAATCTTTACTGGATGGCTGTAAATAGAACATGGATTCATTTCCATATAAAGAGACCTAAATATACAACCCTTCACCAATGGAAAAAAAAAAATCAGAAAACCTCATGTTAACTAACAACTCATCTAATCTTTCACAAACTTGACACACACATCCATAGAAATCATCCACACAGCTCATGCTGCTACCAGTGTCAGTCCCTCTGAATAACATTCAGGCACTAGTGATGGATATCACTGACATTTCAGTCCAGCTTTCCATGGCTAAAGAAACACCTCATTAAACAAAATGAAAAGGAGTATCAGGCTAAAAAACAATGGCTTTTGAATTCTTAGTTTTACTTAAACTAGGTTGGCATTTTGCCACAGATTTTTTAGCAGAGGCCGAAATCACAAATAATTCTGGAGAGTGCCAGGGAAGGCAGCAGAATTTCCCATGTTTTAGAAGAACAGGGTGTCAGTAGCAGCTGGAACAGCCATGCCTTGAGAGGAACTTTTGCTCCTGCTCTGTGACCATGAAGGAGCCCAAGGGAAAACTGAAAGAACTGACTGGTAAAGCAGAACTTTAGCAGGGATAAGTAAAGAGCTTGGGGAGTTTGTTGTTGTTTTTACAGGGGACTTAAAGCTTCGTGGTTTCTCTTCAGTCATGGCAATAACAAGTTTTTTTCCTCAGGTCTTTGTATCTAATTGAAGTTGTACTTTGGAATTGTAGTTCTGTCTCTCAAAGGATTATGTCCCCCCTGGGTTGTGTTAGGTAGACAATCCAATGCTTCTCTGTGCTCAGATTACTCCTTCTGCCACGTGCAAGTTACCACCATTCCTAATATCTTCATTTTGTTTAATAAAAATGTACTTTAGCAATAAGATGTGAAAACAGGAAGAAATCAGTGGCTTTAGAAGGCAAAACAGCTACAAATAATCCTATTCACCTTTTGTAACATATCCAAGTTAACATTTAAGCTAAGAAGCAAAATGTTTTGCATGTACTGCTCTCCAAAAGTATTCTACACAGCAAAAAAAAGGGAAGGCTGGGTTTCATTTTCCAGGCATTGCCTGTTAATGGTTTGAGAACTAAAACCTGTTCTGCTACTACATCACTCAGTTGTTGAAATGATTGCAACACCATTCAATAATTTGATTGTCTGTATCAAGAGCTGTTAGATACTGCATGGTCCTGAAGATATGGGACTTGTTTAACCAGGAAGCTTCTCAAAAACCTCACCAATTATTTATGAGGGAAGAGTTAAGAATTAAGAGCTATCTAACATCTCAACTTCTAAAGCTCAAGACGTACCAGAATTAGCTTAAGACTTGGATGCTAAGTCATTTTAGCAGGAATGCAAGAGGAGCAATGTTTAACTATCATACAGTATCACAAAATAAAAGAATAATAAAATTTAATTAATTATTACTTTAAAATAATAATAATTAATTTTTAAAGTAACACATTTATTTAACAGGCAGTCAAGCAAAAGCCAGAGTCTTGGACAGGCAAGTTTTCTTGTCTGGGGAAACACTGCAAGCCATCAACTTTTACAGAGTATCACTACAAGGACTCTTAGTGTGTCTGAGTATTCATGAGCAGCTTTGGAGGGCAATTTGTTGCCTGTCCCCTGGGTCTGGCCAATATTATGGTCCTTGTATCGATGATTTGAAACATGCTTCAATAATTTTACCCCTTCATGAAAACCAAATCCACTCACTCAAGAGGAAAAAAATTGAAAAGAAAAAAAAATATAAAGAAAAAGGATTTAAATCAATTTGCAATCTGATAGTTCTGCTGCTGATTTAAGACAAGTTAAGGGGAAAAGGTTAATCTTTATGATGATCAAACTATGCTTCAGTAAAGTCTGGTAAGTAAACCTCTCTAAAGTGGAATGTTGACAATATTCTGTGAAGGCTGCTCCTGACTCTTCTGTGTACAACATTTTACAGGGAATCACAAAGTGCATCTTGCTCTTGCTACAGGCTCCTATAAAAATGGAAGTTGGCAGCTGCAGCCCCGTGGAGCCAGTTGGTTTACCTCTGCTCCAGGCACTGTGCCAGCCAGAGGCAGGAACCAGGCTCTCTGCTCAGGGCTGTGGGAATGTGCAACTGTGGAGCGTGAAAAACTGAGATTAAAAGGTCTTCGGCTACACATGGCAAGGTGTGGAGTATGAAGGTGAAGGAGGCACAGAGCACAAAGCTCCAACCTCAAGTGGGAGCAGAAGGATCTCTACTGATTTCAGAAGTCAGGTGATGTACACGCATAGGGGGAAGGATGCAACGTGTAGTTTCCAAAATCAGCAAGGACAGGCAACAAGCAGTTAGGATCATTAGGATCCACATGCAGCCAGCAGGAGAGGTTCTAATTCCCCCATCTCCATTAATTTCTGGTCTGTAATAGGAAACCTTCTCTGTAAAGCAAGTTGTCATCTAAAAACAGAGGGAGATAATTCACTGGAGCATGGGAGTGTACAACTGAGCACACAGAACAAAGGGCCCAGACATAAAAACTCCTACTGTTCCCAGCTTTACACCCTGTCTCAGCATAAGGGAAGATTTCCCTGATTAGAGAAATGTTACAATAAGGAGAAAGGAGGGGCAGGGACCAACACTACTGAAGGAAAGGTGAACAAGAGCCATTTCCCTCACGCTTCCAGCAGCATGGGAAGTGCTCTACCGAATGGTTCTTGCCTGAATTTTGGATGGGAGAGCAAGCAATCCAGGTTTCATCCCTGATTCTACCAGCAAGCTGTGACACCTTTCAGGAAAGTCCTTGTTCTCTCATTGTCTCTCCATGTCATTCCATTAGCATTTTGGTATCAGACACTCTCTGATGCACTTTTTTTTTCCCTCTGCTACTCACCTTTTTGACTTTTTCACTCCTCAAAAGAGCAATATTGACCATACTACCTTGAAATGGTGATAAATTGATGAAACTCAGAAGGCAGCACTAGCTCTAAACTAAATTCACTTCCTCCTTGCATAGCTTCTTCCTCACTCAATCTTTTCTTACTTTGACACATATTAATAATAGGGCTGGTTTAAAGTTTTCCACTCAAAACTCAGATTTTATGGAAAACATGCATTAAATTTTGCCTGAATCCCCCCCCAACCCCTTCTCTTTAGTGATTCAGTTTTCAGGCTGTCATCAGCATACTGATATCATCACCCAACCTTTTTTTACTGATGAGAAAACAAGCTGTGATGAGCTGTAGTTCCACATGTTTCTGGGTGAGGACTCTGCATCTTCTGTTTGTCTGCTTGGCACCTCAAACACTGAACACAAAAGCTTTTGTCAAGTCTATCACCATAGCTGTTTTCCAGCCTACCTCCCTGAGACACTCTGTAAAAACTGATGTGCATGAAAGTAACGTAAAAATATCAAAAATTACACTAAAACAGAAGATATCAGCTTAACAAGTCCTCGGGTTATTTCCATACAAGCAAAGCCCAGTGTTTAACGAGACTTGTCAAATTTTTTGTTTCCAAATAAAAGCAAAACACAGATGACCCCACTTGCTTATGTCACTCAGTGGTATTCTCAGGAGGGATACTATTTTGGTTTCGTTGATGCACTGAACTAAGAGCTGTCAGCAAACTCAGTTATGTTAGAAGAGTTCTACGCCAGAAATATATTTTAACCTATTGCAGGCTACTTCAGAGACAAGGTTTTTAGAAAGGCTTCTAAAACAAGCACGAAACCAAACAAGGGTTTTGTCAATGAGTTTACTACACAGGCCTCTGTTACTCAAAAATCTCTCTTCCTTCCCCTAAGATCCTTTGACAGAAAGCAGATGATTTCATTCACCGTGGCTCGCACAGAAATTCAATGAGGGCAGCATTCCAGATTGCCTTCCGGACACAACATGACATCCTCATCACCTCCAGAGGAAACACACGCCAATGTTGAAATTCCTACTGGAACATGTGCTCCCTTTTCACTTGGAAAAATCTCCCAAGCCAAAGAGCCTCAGCTGCTGTGTGATACCACATGCCAAAACAGAGATAAAGCCTTTGACATCATTCAACCTCCAACAGGAGGAACTCTTTATATAACCACGAGCAGCAGTTTTAAGTAGCAACATTTCTTAAAATGACACTTACTTGAACTGCCCAAAACTCTTTTTCTTCCCATCTTCCCCCATTAATGCTGTCTTTAAATGAGCATCAGAACACCCACTCCCACCCTGTCCATACTGGCTATGCCAAATAAAAAACATAGTACTATAATTTTGTTCTTACTGTCCACAGGCAAAGCCATAGCATAAAATACTGTGATCTGACAGAAAAGTATGTGCTTACACTTTGAGTTAGCCTAGACAGTACTAAAGGGACAGAATTTATTACCTAATCCCTTTTGGAGACTCATAGTACAGGCAAATGGATGGAACGCCCTGTTTTTCCCAAGGATCATCTCATTCAGCAAAGACCAAATGAGATGAGAAAGTTGCCTTACAGAACAAGTATCAGCAAATTTCAAAGCACTGGAAACACAAAGTAGATTAGAACATGACCCTATAAAAAGGAGGTCTGGGGTTTAATCTCTGATCTGACAAAGTCTGGCTACCTACCCTTGAACAGCACACTTAGCCTTTGTGTTCCAGCGCCTGTAAAACAGGGGATAATGCCACCTCACGGGACTGTTGTGAGGTTTAATTAATTATTGCTCACAAAGGACTTCAGCTTCCTCAGCTGTAAGGCACTATCTTAACTATCATCCATAACATAGATCCCTGTAACTTGTAACCCTAAGGCACTCCTGTTAAATAAAGCCAACTATGGTATGTATGTAAAACCTGTGGGGCCATTGCATACAAACATAAAAAATGTTGTACAAATTATTTACATTATCTCAGGCTCTGTGACAAAGGAACCTATTTGACTTTCCCACCCAGCTGAAGTATCCTTATCTAAATGCTCCACTAAATCTAACAGGAATATTCTTGTATTAAGCACTGGACAAAATCCTTAAAAACTTCCAATACTTCTGAAAAAGCCCTCACCTGAAAAATAGAGTGGATAAATATCTGTAAATACAAGTAGAGGACTCAAAATGTTTTGGCCTCTCGGTGAAAGGGGCTAACAGCTCTAACATAAGAGAATTCAGCTCTGTGCAGGAGGTACAGGTGGTTGCATAACAAGCACTTTTCTTTTGGGATTGCCATCTTTCCCCTCCAAAAAGGGCTTCTGGTAATAGATGGGAAGGTGGGGCTGCTCCCACAGTACCTCTAATCAACCTTTGGGCCTATATTATCACATGAAAATGATACAGCCCTTATTTATTCTGATTTCACAAAACAATGGCTTTATGCTGAGCTACTGCAACCATGCCATTTTACTATTTCATCTAGATACACCCTTCTGGATTATGCCAGTATGGATGTTCAGCCCTGCCCTAAAAAACTCAGTGCAGAAAGCTCTATTTAACAAATTCTCCCAGTTCTGATAGTGCCTCTCAAGTGTCAGAAAACCAAATGAGAAAGTTAGACAAAAAAAAAAAAAGCTGATCTTATTATTCAGCATTATATTTCAGAAGAAAGCAAAGTACTTTCAGTTCAGCTTTTTTGTTATGAGTGCAGTCTGCCTTCCACACAAAAATACAACTAAAAATGCTAGCTGTGATCATCAGCAATTCATTCCTTTCCATTTATAGTTAAATGCTGCACCCTCTCAATATGCAAATAACTGCTTTTCCACTTCAAATCTCAAATACAAAAGAATGAAAAACTAATTAGTTTTAAAATTGCTTTTAAGAAACCAGTCAGAATCACCAAAATTTATACGGATTCTCACTGATTTCACTTTGCTCTTGCACAGGAACGTGATGATCGACATACACTGAGACTAATCTTCTTGCTGAGAAGCAAAGTTTTGATCTGTCGTTGTCAGAGGAGCGAGATAAAAATCCTGTTTCTGCAGCAGGTCGTGGATATAGGCACGGAAAGGACACACTTGTGCCAAGTTCTCGTGGGACTCAGGAGACTGCACAAATATCAGCAAAGCACCTGTAACTGGGGTTTACTTCAGTCGTTTACAATGCAGTGATGAATAAGCAAGAATGGGGTTTCACTGTCAGACAAGAAGGCTTGCACAGGTTGAATGCCAGTATGAGAAAACAAATGAAAATCTGTGAGCTAATGAACAGGTTGGCCTGCTCCTTGTATCCCAGCCGGGATGTCACAGTCTGGAGAGGCGGGCAATTAGGTGGGTAAACAACCCTCGGTTGGGCTCAGCAGTTCTGCAGAGAAGATCGAGGGTCCTGGCAGCAAACAGGGAGCTGAGCACGAGCCAGCAGCGTGTTCTGGCAGGAGAGAGCATCCACAGCAGCCTGGGCACAGCTGAAAGGGCAAGAGAGGTGACTGTCTGCTCCTGCTCGGCACTTGTCACACCACATCTGGAAGAGTACGCGAGGAAGAAACTGCAGCAAGTCCAGCAGAGGCCACGGGACTGCCAGGGACAACCCTGTGGGCAGAGAGTGCAGGAGCAGAGCCTGTTTGCCTTGGAGAAAGGATGGTTTTGGGGACACAGCCAACAGCTGCTCCACCAGTACCCATGGTGGTATTATGGAGGAGGTGGACCAGGCTCTTCACAGTGGTGCAAGTGGGAAGACGAGTTGAACAAACACAGCTCTTCCTGCTCCCGTTCTAATGTGGTGCCCTAGAAAGGAGGGATGAGGCAGGGGGGTAAGATGGGATAGAAATGAAGGGGCTTTGCAGCCTGAACACAGACCAGCACTCAGGGAGTGGAGCAGAACTGATGTTCCCTCCCAGCCACCCGAGGCTGAAATGCTTCAGCAGGCCCAGCACGGTAAACTCGACAGCTGCCTGGAGAACAGCAGGATGGAAGGAAAGGAAAACTTCCTTCAGCAGCAGCTGTGTGAGAGGCATAACATTTGTTCTGTCTTCCATTTATGACAGATTTGTATAATAAAAAGAAGGTATTAATTTTTGAGACTTAAAATAAAATTTAATCGGCAAAGGTCAATAAGCAGTGCACAATTACAAAACTATATAAAGGCCAAAGAGACTATTGTGTCATTGCTGAAAGTTGGTTCTTGTTCTGTAACCTTTAGAATGACTTTCTGTTCCATCTGAGTAATCACAACCTTTCTCATCAAAAAAAAGTGAGATCAAATTCTTAATCCATTGTGAACATGACAGAGATCTCTCCCCCTTTTACTGTTACAATAGGCCATATGTAAGTGTTTCAGATGATATTTTGATATGTGAGGATAAAGACCAAATGGATGCTTTTGCAGACACTGTCATTAGGGAACAAAGCTGATGTTAGTATGGTTTGCAGTTAAGGTTTTATCTGCTTGTCTGGGAAAAAAAAAACAAATACAGTCTTTTATAGCTATTCTGGGATTAAAATAAATACCTACTATTTCCCTTTGTTAATCATATAAACCAGTGAGTGTTAATTTATATAATGCTGAACAAAATTCAGTAACAGATTATACACTGCATAATTTCAACAGAAGTACTATTTTTAGCACACCTGAGAATTGAAAAAGCAACTGCTTGAACCAAAACAGTAACACGTGGGAAAAATGATTCTGTGCAAACCCTGCACAACAGCACATGTGGAACTGTAAAAATGAAGAAATTCAAATCACCTCCACTGCAGAATTGGCTTTACAGAGAAAATGAGAGGCTTGAATGTGACTTTAACGCAGCTCAAATCCGTCTCCCCGACCTGTGCCCAAGCGAAGTTATCTTGCCTAGCTCCCTCTAATCAATGCAAAATGTTACACACCTCCAGGGGACAAGTCATACCATCCTAGGATATCTGTCCAAAACAAGGCAGATGAATCATTCCCCCAAAGATGCCCTATTGCCTCCCGTGACTTGAGGAGCCAAAACAACAGCTTAAATGTGTGCCCAGCTCTGGGCAGCCAATCCAGACAAGATAAATCCTACCTGTAGAGCAGGCAACATTATCTCCTAATACTGTATCTACACTTCTCTGGGCATGTAAATATTGCCATTTATGTGCCCTTTCTTCTATAGGGCAACTTAGTATTTTATTTCTCCTTACCCGCCCACCAACTTTTAGTTTTATACCCCTGCAAACATTTTCTCTCTCGCAGCTCCTGTTGTTTTAGGGTTGCTTTGGAGTTTAAAACTGTAGAAATCTCAGTTTAAAATGTGCTACTTCAACTGAAAGGAATCTTAACAACCTCTAGAAACCTCCACTGCATGGTGTGGGTTTCACTCTATGAAATGAAATAACTTCTGAACTTCCTCTGCACCCAAAGAAAAATGTTGCAAAGCTTTCCTTTATGCATGTTAATTAACTTGTTCTATCAAAAATTCACCTCATTTCCCCAAAGTCATAAATTATAAAATCATTAGAAACACTGCATTTTACCGGAAGGCAAATACACTACAAAACACAATCAGTGCAGCAATGAAGCACTTGAGAATGTCACTCATCACAGAAAGCTTAGGATCAGCCACTGCTCTCTTCTAAATATTCAGTAAGAAAATGTGGGTAGAGAAATACTGAAGGCTCAGGAGAGCAGAGGATTAGGGCTCTTTTTAAACACTTATTATTATGTTTCCTTGATGAGGAATTCTTCAATTCAAGCAAAAGTAGAGATGGAAAGACGATTTCTAAAGTCAAATAAAAAACAAAGCAAACGCAGTGTAAGATCTTAAAACTACTTCAAAATCACCGCCTAAGTTAACTGCACAAATTAACTCATGTGGAACACTTTATGACTATAAGTGATCAGAACATTGGCAGCTGTTGTTACCCAGTGAATACCAGGAAAAATGTAATTATATGAGAGGTTGCAGTTGGAATAAATATCTTCCCTGATAAGTATGAAAAAGGGAAGGAATGGATGCATGTCTGGTGAAAGCTAGAAATGTTATCCAAGTTAGTGGCATCTGGAGGTGTGGGCTAACATTTTTGTTTATTAAGGGGAGGAAAAAGTACAGCTATTAAAGAAAATATTCCTCATTATGCAAATAGTTTATTATTATGACTTTAAACCAAGATTCTACCCTAAAAAGGCTGTTAAGCAGTTTAGGTGTAAGAAATTACCTACTTGAGTATGGCAGCAGCCCAGTGTGAGCACCTATGGACTTGCAACTATATTAGAAATAATAAGAGAACAGTACAATGTTCTCATGCAGGTGAGACACAGGTCACACAGTATTTCCTCAAGTGTTGCTGCCACTAAACACGCACAAAACAGCTGAAGGAACCTTCCTTTTCACAGGACTGAGACTCTCCAGGAAAGTATTCCAAAAATGCCTTCTGCTGGTCCTATTGCACAGCTGCTGTCCTGACAGCCAGGACAGTTGGATTATCTGAAAGCAAGTTTGCCTGGGCTTTGCACAGAGCTTCCTCCTCATGGGCAGACACATAAATACATCCCATGTATCAGACTGCAGGAGCAGAACCTGGGAAAGGCTGGTCTTTGTAAGAGTGTTAACAATCAGCCATGAAAAATGAGGCCCTTTTCCTAAAAATAATAATAAAAAAGAAAAGAAAAGAAAAAAACAAGGCTAAGTGCAGAACTGAATGAGAAATACAGTATCTGTTTTTTCATCTCTATTTTGGGGGAGGTAGCACGAACTACTGATTTAAGCAGATCTGCATTTGCAGCAGATATTCTAGTCTACACTTCAGATGTAGCTGGTTTCAATAAAAGAAAAGGTACTATTTGAAGGGAAGGAACAGAACAAGATGGCTTTGCTTACCATGCCCTCCAAAACTTCAGATGTACAGCTCTCTTCTAATACCTCCCTTTCGCATAGAGGAATACAAAGGTGAAAGAGTTCTCAATCAGCTTCCTCAGCAGTGACTGAGCTGAGTTAATCACTGAGATGGAACAGCTGAATGGCTGGAACCACAGAAAAAACACTCTCTGCCTCTGGAAAAGCCTTTTGTTGGAATTGCCTGAGCTTCCCAGCAAAGACTGTGCCAGTTCTTCAATGGCTGTTGCCATTGCTGAGCAAGATGACAGCAATTACAGTTCCACCAACTAACATCCCTTTCCTATTTCTTACTGATATAAACTATGCTATCATATCATCACTAATTTTCCATATTCAAGTAACATTATTTTTAAAATAGGAGGTGGAATTTGAATTATAAAAATCAAAGTTTAAAGAACAAAACCAAACCAAAACACAAAACCAAACCATCCCTTAGCTCCAGGATAAGGGAGGGGTAAAGAAAAATAATCCATCACATAGTTATTTACATTAAAAAGCAAAACACCGGCACCCAGTGGAGTAAAGGCAAGTGAAGAGGGACAGACTTCAGAAGCTCATGTCCCAGGGAGTTCAGATGAACAAATACTATCCCTGAGACATGTCCTTATCAGCAAGAGCATTCCAAAGAAGACAAGTGAATAGCCTGCCCTATGGAAAAAGGCAGGAAAGTCAAGCCTACAGTAAAGGACAGAGTGGGATAATATCACACCTGCAACAGAAAACAAAAGTAATCTAAAAAATATAGTCTGCAGCACAAGTTAAAAGCTTTATCAAAGCTACTCTACGTTTTTTTAGCTCAGAGTAACAAGAAGAGATGAAAATCGTTATGTACTCCTCCTTTTCCCAAATGTTCCTCATTGACTAACAGAAGGTTTATCTCTATTTCCATAAGCACAGGCTCCTTAACAAAGCCCATGGAAGCCATAAAAGTGAGACTGACAACAGTTTTCCACACATTGAGCCTATTGAATTCTGATCCAGCAAAAGCAAACACAGAAATAAATTCAGGAAAGGAGTAATTCACACTGCCGTTAATGAAAACAGTCCCACAAATAACACTGCATGACACCCAACAAATCAAATTCCCTTCCCTGCAAAATCATCCATTGAATAAAATACTTTTGAAGGCCTATTTTAAAACCTCTGAGGGGAATAAAATGCTTTAGGTTTTGCTGTTGGTAAGATTAATTAATATTTATTTGTTTTTAAAAAACAATAAACTACCGTGAACGCTTATCTAGGAAAAACAACCCTTCTCTCCAAGAGCTGAAAACTAAACATTCATCAACTTGAGCTGAAGTAACTCCACTAATAACATGGAAATGCACTGAGAAAGATCTTTTTGTCCCCTTTTCCTATAGCCTCCAAATAAACAAAGTGTGGGAATACGGCTGGGCAAGCTCGAACAATGCCCTAATAAATATTCATAAAGCATTTGTGCTGCAGCACAATCAGAGTTTACAGGAAGAGAAACTATACAGCTGCACATACCTGTCATAAACCTTGAGATCTCTTTTGAACCCTAAACTGACAGCAGAGGTATTTAATGTGTATATAACTACATTTAACAAATAAAAAGATAATCACTGATTGGCATGCTAACAGAAAGGAAGGTAATTTTTTTATTTTTACTTGGGAACTGATGTTTCTAGGAGAAACAGCTTAGTACAAAGAAATCTTACACAAACCCAGTTCAAGCAAACAATTCTGTATAATGTTAAACTTATCTGGTTGTCCAATACATATTAAGCATGTCTCAGAAACCTGTGTTTTCATTTTTTTTATACACATTTATATGTTTAAAAGAAGCATTTTCCTCACCATAAATCTGTTGATATTTCTGTTATCTGAGCCCTCACTTGAGCTGCACAGTACGAAACAGAAACTAAATAACACAGAAAAGTCACTAGTCATACTCATAAAACACAATTTTTCCATGAATTGCTTTTTGCTAAGTTCCCAAACTAAAATAGAAAACTATCTCATTAACACTGGCAAACTTCCATGCCCTCCCAACTTTCCAAAATTTAAACTACTAATATGGGAAGAAAAAACATAATAAAACCAAGATTAATCTTCGGTTTTATAGCAAAAAAATATTACAGGTCACGAACAAAAAAAAAAACCCTATCCTTTAAAGCCTGCACTATATCACTGGAACAGTGAAAACTCAAAAGTGCAGGGAGCTGGATGGCAGCACCAGGAGTGAGTTGTTCCGTGGCTGCAACACTTCTAAACAACTTCCTGTATTGGAATATTCCTCCCATATCTCTCTTCCCCTCTTTCTATAGGTTTCAGCCATGCTGACAAACAGAAAAACCCACTGCTTACAAATACAAATGTATCTTGAGTTTGACTTAAGGCAGAGCCCGACTAGAACACAGGAACAACTTTGAAATTTTAGGTTGGGAGCAAGAGGGGGAACATGTTTGATGCACAGCATTCCCAGCTCCTTGCACTGAGCTGTTTCACCACCTCCCAAGGAATCTGCTGCTACCTGGGAAAACCCACCTCTACAAATAAAATGTCTTGCATTTCCCCCAGGCAACACGTCTCCATCCCACCCTTTTGTTGTCCCTCTGCTGCCAAAAAGGTATCCACAGACAAAACTGGTGAATTCAATTGTTGTCTCATTTTCATACCCCAACAGAGGAGGAAGGGGAAGAACACGAAGAGATAAAAGCAGCAAGCTCTTAAAATAGGACATAAAAAAATGCTCCACACTAAGACAGCAGGACACGGTGTTTCTAAGAGCCAGTTTAATTAACCTCGCCCCTCAATAACTGGAGTCTTCAACTTCCATTCAAGCTGCTGTTCCAGTAAGGAGTAATTTTCCTACATTTAGACACAGCACAAAGTAAATGTTGTTTTCATTACTACTTTTTTCTCATGAAGCTGTGAGTGACATGGACAAAACGTCAGAAACAAGAATATTACCAATCTGAAAACAAGCACAGTAACAAAACAAATCCAAGAAACTTCTTTTTACTGTGCTCTCCCCCAACAATTCATTTAATTTTGTTGTTTCATTTTTCTTTTTTTTTTTTTTAACATACTTCTCTCTCCTAGGACTGAGTAACCTTTAAACAGATCTCCAGCACAAGTGAAATGGGAACACACCTGAGTGACTACTCAAGAGAAAAAGTGGAGCTATAATTTACAGAGCACTGTCTAATGCACAAAGCAAACTGGGGGAAGAAAGAAAAAATGCCACTGTTTGTTTTGTGGTCGCCTTCTGATAAATATAAAGGGCAAAGCTGAAATCTGACAGTTGGAAGGTGACACAACTGGCCAAATGTTACACTAAGGGGAAATAAAAGGTTGCAGCAGTTGGGTCTGAAGCACTCCTGGCTTTCCAGGTTTTGCAGTTTTCCAGAAGCTGAGGAAAACCATCACTAGCTCATGTCCCACTCGGCCCACCCAGGCCGTGAGGCTGCAAATGGAAACCACACAGAGTGTTCTGTCCAGGCCACTTTTCCAACATGACAACTCCCGAAGAATTTCATAGAAAAAAGCCAGTGCCAGTAAGTTTTCCCTCAAAGCACAGTTTTCATGTGCCCAAGGGGCTTTCCATGGAAACAAACCTGCTCAGTGTCCTCTTCCAGCAGCCCCTCTCAGGCTGGGACAGGCAAAGGGTCCCAAAGGGGCTGGATTCAAAAGCCACCACAAGTGAGAGCTCATCCCAGTCCCTAAGCACCCATGGAGAACTTGGTCCTGAAACTACTAAAAATAAACATTGGAATTATTTGCATTACATTCTCCTCAGACTGCTTTTGTTCTAAAATGGAACAGCTACATATTTTGTTCGGATTTTTTGGTCTTTTTTTTCTGTTTTATTCCTTATTGCCTAATTATGGGTTTTCCTGTATTCAAGAAGAGTACATCTATATAAGCAAGACCATAACTACATATAAATCCCCATTTGTAATATTTCTTTTTAAAATCTCTTCACACACATCTAATTTTTTTATATTTCTATTTGGTAAATATTTTGGAATAGAAGTGTTCACAGTTACATTTATTAATATTTATGAATATTAAATTTCAATTAAATTTGTGAATATTTGTTAATATTCACAGTTACACATTTTTACATATCCATATGGATAGATGCTATTTGCAGGTAAGAGATACACAGAGAAGATACAGATAGATAGAATACAATTTTTTGTGGCTTTTTTTTCCTTCTGTCTTCTAGAATCAAACTTCAGGCAAGGAGGAAGCAAATCAAAGCAAAGGGGGCTATTTCCTTTTTAGAACCTTTTTTTCTATGTGTTTCATTGTTAAAGAAAGTTTGTATGAGATAGACTGACATTAGGGATAAAAAATAAAGTTGCAGCAACATCTGCACTGGAACCTTTTGTTGCTTTGGGGTTTTTTTATTAAAGTATTACAGACACTTGTGTCATGGGAGAGCTGGCATTTCTCGTTGTATACACACAGCACAGAGGTGAATGTCAGTCCAATAAATGCATTTACTTAAAAATAAGTAAATACCATGAATGTGAGGCTTCTCTCTCACTGATTAGCCTTTCCTGTGCACACAGCATTAATCTGCAGCACATTGGTACGCTTGGAGATTTCACCCTCCTTAAGCCACAAGCAAAGAAATAGCACGAGAAAGGATTTTCAGACACAGCCTTAGTGACTGCAGCTCAGCAGTCAGGTAGGAAGCAGCAAGGAGGGGAGCTGAACCATGAGTCAAAGTTTGACTGGATCCCCACCCACCTGCCCTTCCACAGGCAACTGTGAGGAGCTGTTGGATTGAAAAAATACTTTGATTTATATTGTGAAAAGTAAAAAAATAAAGAAGGGAGAAAAAAGGAAAAAAAGGGTGAGTTCTGAAATGGCTTGGCTTTTTTTTCCTCTGCCAGTGTTCTGCTCCCTTCTGCTACCACCTGGTTGTCTTTTTACTCCTCACCAAAATAAAACCAGGTCTACGCTGCAGCTCTCACAGCACAGCTGGGGAAAATATTCCACTGTCACTGAACTCAAGAGCCTCCCCGAGTTCATCCTGCAAAGTTTGCCTCTGGGCACATTGCAGGGTCTGTCTGCCTTCCAGTTCTCGGTTAGAGGCGCATTCTCTCTTTAGAGGGAATGCTTTCTTTAGAGACAACAACCTGCACTTTGACTCCCTTTGATCACAGGATATGGCATTTGTGTGTGTCTGTCTTTGAAAACAAGGTTTGCATAATAAATTCCTAAAATTATCTAATAAATTCCTGAAAAATACATTCAAATTAGTGGCTTATCTGCAATCCTGAATCCACATCTCCTTCTTGCTCCCTAAATATCCAGGTACTTGACAACATACTCCCCTGCCCCTCCACCACAGCTACCCCAAACTCTTTCATCTCTTTGCTGCCTTCCCTCACAAGCACCTTCTCTTTGCCTTTGTTGCAATTCCTGACTCCCAGGTTGCTGTTTCCAACTGACCCTTTGGCACTAACTTGTCTTTTGTTTAACAGGGAGCCAGCCAAGGTTAGCTGCCTGCAGGCTAATGGGGATGGGCTGGTTTTTGGTACTCAGGTTATTCATGTTTCAGTTCTTCTGTCATGGAAGTGCAAGGGAGGCTCTCTTTTGCTTTAAAAGAAACCATCAGTTATGTCATAACCTCTGGAAATCCAAATCACTTCATCTTTGCTGGCAGGGACACAGCTCTAGCAGCATGACAGGGAAAGAAAAATCTCTTCTCCAAAGGACAGTGACTTTTCTGTTTCACGATACTAATGCTGTTTTTCCTCAGCATAAAGAACTATGGATTCCATCATAAAATTAAACAGCCCTCAGCATTAAGAACTATGGATTCCACCATAAAATTAAACAGGGCTCTTGCCAGCCATAGAAAGCTCCTTCTTGCCCCTGGTGACTGTAGCCTCTGGACCATAAACTGAGCAGGAATATTGCTCTTCCTGCAGTGCCTTGCTTTGTATCATGTCACTGATAACAGTGTCATCTAAACCAGCAAAAAAATCTAGGGATTTAACAGTCTCATGTACAATCTAAGCTCCCATAATTTTAGTTTTGTAATCCTTTAATAAAATTAACATAAAAATGCTTTCAATAAGTCAATACCTTGGGTGCTCATGCACATATTCATATATTAAGGCAAGTGTAGTTTCACTTGTACTAAAATATCCATGGATAATGGACCACCACCAAGAGAAGAAAAAGTCCATTTACACTTACTATCTACACTTAGACTAAAACTGCCCTAAAATGCCTTGTATTAAAACAACTATTTAAGTCATTCAACAGCCCCACTCAATGTTAGGTTTTGACACATCACAGCTCTCATTCCACAGCAAATCAAATGCAAACTACTTCTTTTCCCTGAAGACGTGTTGCTCAAGAGGGGATTTTATTCTGTAGTCTGTAAGTGCCCTAGAATTGATATGTATATGTTAATGGAACAGTATATAAAGTCACCTCAAAGGCAATTGGTCTGAAATTGTAAACCCCT
This sequence comes from Platyrinchus mystaceus, assembly GCA_035041135.1. Classification (NCBI taxonomy): domain Eukaryota; kingdom Metazoa; phylum Chordata; class Aves; order Passeriformes; family Tyrannidae; genus Platyrinchus; species Platyrinchus mystaceus. The sequence continues at coordinate 932,340 of JAWWLV010000121.1, forward strand.
ACAGATGGGATGTAGGGTGACAAGTTAATTTAAAATTAGATATAGTGCACACCTGATAATTGAGAAGAGTGGAGGAGGGAGAAGAAGGTTATTGCTCTATATCTGAAAAGGTGAATCCCTCCTTCATCAGAGGATGAGAGGGAGGAAAACCAGAACCACGCTGCAGTGGAGATGGAGCTGCCAACTGTTGGGATTTCCAAACAGCTGCACTGGCTGGAGATGGATGTAGTGATGCTTATGTCTTTACACTATGGGCAAAATCCATACAAACTTAGGGAAGCTGTCAGGCAGCTGTTGGGGGGTAGAGGATGATCACTAAACACCCACTATCAAACAGGCCAGATCATGCTCATGCACTGTTTTCTCCCTCTCGCGGGGAGAGGCGGCAGCAGCAATCCAGAGACAGCACTGCTTTAATACCTCTCACTGCCCAGAACTGCCCCAAAAAACACTCTGGCCCTTCCATACCTGCCCACAGCACGAAGTCATTTCCCCACTGCACCCAAGAAATCCCAATATTTTGCCACTCCCACTTCAGCTCTGGCAGGAGCACCAGAGCATTGCTGCAGACTATTCCCACCTACGGCAGTTGTCATTTGTGGGATGCCAGTACAGTGTGAGACAAATTATTGTACCAAAGGGAAGCAAGAGATATTTAGCTTTGAGTTGTCAGCCACTCACACCACTTATAGGAAGAACAGCCAGAACAGAGACAACGAGCAGAAAATACCGTCAGAGTGGCTTCCTATTTTAACAACAGTTCTAATTGCTGACATTCAATAATTCATACCCAGCTCCATATTCCTACTGTGCCAGAAGCACTGTAGGGACTTTGAAGATAAGAGCTGCCATGCTGCACTTGGAAGTACTTTGTCTTTAAAATTACTTAGGCAAACACTTGTGTATGAAATACCTCATACATGGCAACGTGAGCATCATCTAAGTGAGGATATGAAGCAAACTGTGTAGGGTAAAGTAACATGCACAAGTGTGCCCCATTCCTAGCTCCTGAGGCTCCCAAAGTTTGTTTAGTGATTTATAGGAAAGCCAAGTCCATTTTCACATTTGGGAACTTCAGCTGCAGGTAAACAAACACACACATTCCAGCACAACCACCAAGAAAGTAAATATGCAAGCTGGACAGAACATCTCTAGAGATGCTTCATGACTAGAACAAAACAGAGGCAGGAGCTTATTTCAACTCCCCCCCCCAAAAAAGTAATATAAAAATACAATAAAAACTACACATGGAGCTCAAAGAAAACAACAAGCAGCTCTGAATCAGCACAGCTGAAATAAAATCTAAATAAAAATCCCCGTATTGCCCTTCTTCCACTTTCACAAAAGAGTCAACCTAAAATTTAGCACAAGGATGTATAAACATGCTCTAGTTTGGCAAAATAAGTCCCATTCCATAAAAGACCTATTATTAGCTTTGTCACTGTTATATTTGTCTTCAATGTCTTTTCTAATAAAACCTAGAAGAATGAAGGGCAATATAACTATTTCTAAACCTCTATGTAAACAAAAAAAGGAATGTCCCTGTTTATTTTTTAGTACAGAACTAAACACCATATCAATATTAAATTATTTAGGGATTGGCCTGTGTTCATGTTGACCTTACCTGCCACTGGCTGGGAATTTTCCATACACACCAAATAGGGAATTGCTCACAGGACACAAAGTTGATTTTTATAGTGTCACACAAATTTACTTTCCTTTCTAAACTAAACGTGTATAACAAAGCTTATGGCCAGCCTCCAAGAGGCTTTTGTCTTCTCCTGCATTATGAAGGGGAACTTTGAGTGATGCCAAAATAAGCTTTTTTAGAAATCATACCTTGGAACTACTGAACTACTCTGGAAACAATCAGTCACTTAGTCAAACTCCCTTTTTGCTAATAACTGACCAACTGCAGCTCCTTCTGTTAGCTAAGCTTGTACTACATATTTTCTTGCAAATTAGCCAAGGATTATTTGAAATAAATCTTTTCAGCTTTTCCTCTTTGATTACTAAATATCCTTCTGCCTCACCTATCCAAGGAGCCTCTGTGAAAAGAGCACATCCTATTCTTTGATGCTGCTGGAGAAGAAAAAGGAAACTGAGGAAAGAAGAAAGAGGTGACACTCTCCACCTGGTGTTTGCATCTGGCAGCAAAGAGGGAGAAAGGGCAAAGGAGATGTCAAGAGCATCAAAATAACCCCCAGGGCTCTTATCTACACACAGAAACACACGTGCACATCTGAGGTGCTGTGGACTTGAGAAAAAACAGATCATCAGCCACAAGCACAGGGATTATCCCAGGGCACACCTGCAGACCAGAGGACACTCAGGTTTTGAAGACAATTTCTGCCTCCCGATAAATGACCTGCTCTTCACTCCCAGTGCAGTGAAGATTCAAGTATCACACCCTGCCCTCCACCCTCAGCACCTCTGTCTCAGACCTTTTCACTCAGAAAGGTACCTGTGCCACTGCTCTCACTCTGCCCCACATAAGACTCTTAACACTCTATAAAAGGTCCTTTTGTCCCACAGGGCAACACTGTTATTCTTCTCAAACATATTTAAAATTTCCATGTATTTTTGCTTTCAGGTATTCCACACTATGCCTCCAGGTCCCCCAAGTTCTGCTTATCATTATCATCACCCAAAGCCTGCAGGAACTGTGCACAGACAAAAGAGAACCAATACTTATGTTTTCCCCCTATAACAGCTCTCTTCACATGATATACATAAAGTCTTTGCAGACCATCATTTATTCCTCCTATCAATGAAGATGCTTAAGTGTAACTTTCAGCCCTTACCTGTCATACACATATATATATATATTTATATATATGGACCTACCTGTCAGACAGAAACTAGACTTTAATTTAGGTAGTCCAACACATCTACTCCATTGACTCCAAAAAAATGTTTACCTACCCTGTTCTTCAGCAATTCTGCAACAATGCTTTAATTCACTGAACCCCTGGGAGCTGCCTGCAACATTTCTCGTAATTCAGAAAGCAAATTCATACACTTGAAACACACTCTTGCACTGCAAGAGGGTTGAACAACTTTCATGCAGCGGCAGTGGGTTGCACGTGGTCAGTAAAAACAAGCGAGAAGAACCCACTCGTGATGAAAAGCACGTTATCCATGACAAGGCCAAGAACCAGTTCCAGCAGCACCAGCCTAATGGCAACCTAGAATGAGCTTTTCATTAGTTTTATTTTCTGCAGCTCAGTAGGCACAGCTGGTGAATTCTTGGCATCCCAAACTAGAAAAGCAATGTTCCCATTCATGTTAAAAGAAGATCAGGAATGTCATCTGTTGCCACAGTAGCGATTAAATATGTTATTTGGTTTTTTAAATATGTTATTTGGTTTTTTACCCCAAATCTGATCCTGCTGAACAGCAAAAGAGGGTAAAAGAAGAAGTGACCACATATTTGCCTAGTTCAACAGCATGTAGAAACTTTCAACTTGCTTAGCTTTTGTATTAGAGCTCATTAGAGAAGCCACAGGGAAGGAACTTCTCTTTGTCCTTCTGTACATGCATGGAAAGGAACAAAATCTCCTTCTCCACCTAACAAAAGGATCTAACACACCTTCCTTAATTTTTAGTGTTTTCTATCACAGGGCAAATTCAGAGTGATCTTAAACAAAATCTGATTATATTAAGATATTGTTTCTCATCCAAACCAAATGGAGAAAACAACAGCACGATTAGCTGCAGCCATACTAAACTCAAAATAAGATCCTGAGACACTTTTCTTGATGTCTTTTAAGAAATGGAAATGTTAAATTTGGCATGTTAGAGTCACACAAACCCTTGACCCATTGCTCTTCTGCCCATGACCATCTTCTACCATAGTTTTTCTTTTCATATTTACTTGCTGATGGATAAATAAAACTTTGCCACTTTTTGAAACTGCACAGTACAACCAGAGTAGGAACTCCATCTCTTGCCTGCTTAAAGAATTAACTTATTGGTCAGCAAGTAAAAATCATCATTGTCATTGATACATCATCACACCAGAATACTCTGCTTTCCTAGCCTTGTTTTGATCTTAGTGCAATATACATGAGGCACTTGAGCACCAAAGTGTAAAGTATTGATTGCAAAACAACCACCACAACACCAGTGTTGTCAAAAGCTGTGCAGATTACACAGCCTGCCACAGGAGCTGCAAGACTTTGTGAAAAGGCCTGAACATATCAACAGTTTTGCCAACTGAACTAATAAATTGAAGCGAAATGTGACAGAGAAGGGTCGAAAAACCCCAACAAACTAAAAGACTCCACAAAACCTAAAATCTGTAGGGCTTCTCTCTTAAAGCCCATTAATGCAACTAGAAAAAATGATCCCTCTGATTTTAGCAAGCTATATAGCAAAATCATGAATTAGAGATCTTTACATTTTTACATCTGGGAGAGTCAACTGATACAAAAAGTTATTAATGCCTGCAAAGCGTCCTGGCTGGAAAGCTGTCCAGGGATTAGAATAATTAAAAACTATTCAGGCTCTGCACCTTAAATCTGATTCTACTCCAATAAAACCATTGAATTTTTTCTTTCAACTATGAGAAGGATTTGGCCTTAAATCACAACACTCTGATAGCTAAATTTACAGAATTAGCAATATCCTGAAAGTGCAGAACCTTAGAGAGAAAAGAGAGCTCATAAAATATAAACCTTATGGGATTGTCAATTAAGATATTTTAGCTTTCAAACTTAAAATAAATGGAAAATATGCCATATGAACCTCTGCAGATATTCAATCATTTTATTTTTATTATATTGAGACCCGTAATTGTACCTGGAAGGAAGGAAAAACTGGATCACTTTGTCCCTATTGGTCTAAAAGCACAAGTACCATCAGGAGACGTACCTGACTCACTGGCAGAGTGAGCAGTGATGAGACCTGCATTAGCAAAGCTTCACAGGAAAAAAAAATAATTAGGACAGTCAGAAAAATTTCAGAGGATTTAATTATTCACATAGCCAGGAAATAAAATCCACACCATTTTGAATGTTTAATAAGATGATACCAAGTCAGGAGAGTGCACCAGACTAACTGTAAATACCACCATGTATTTCATTACTTATGCTAAATAAACCTACTTTTGGACCTTGGCTTTACCTCCTGTTGTGTGCCCCATACTCAAAACTTGGGATGTGCTTTGGAAAACTTGTTTTGGACTGCACAATGCAGTCTGTTGACAGGCCACAGAAAACACAATCCTTTACTGAGTCATGTGTTTTACCAGGTAAGCTTGACAAATCTGCCTTTATCCCTTCCTTGCAAGGTTAGATGTATTTGCATAGAAATATTTTTTAGGTAAAAACAGGACTGGCTTGACTGGAGTTAATAATGTCCCCTCAGTGAACTGAGGTGTTTGTGCTAAAGAAAGAAGAGTAATTCACCTATGGAGAGAACTTGAGTATAAAAAACTAGTAGAGACAAAGGATATTAAACATGTATCAAACCTTACAATGAAAAAAATAAAGATATGCCAAAACAGAAAACTAGTTACAGGAGGACATAATCAGGATGCAAGTTTAAGTCTACCAGCAGCCTGCTCCCATCCTGCTCTTTATTTACACATGTGGTCAATAGCACCAGAACACAGTTAACAGAGAAATGTTTGCAGGAGAAAGGCCTTGCTAGAACTGCTTTTTGAGAAATTGTTCTAAGGGCATGTCCCTGTAACAGATATTTTATGAAGGTGGCCTTGCTGTAAACCCTGATGGCTGCAAGAAGCAACACAACACCTGCAGCAGAGCAGGAGCCAGCAGCTTTCCTAACACAGCTCATAAAACCTGGAGGGAAATTTCTAACAACCCTCCGGTTCAATTTCCATCCTTGTCAATATTCCTCATTTACGGCTCATCTAAAAACACTAATAAACCATCTGCATCTCAGTTCAAGTAAAGCTTACAGAAAACACTTCACTGAAAAAGGGGTAATAACTAAAGCAAGTAATAAAAAATGTTTCTACACTTTAAAAAAAAAATAGGAGTGAATCTGAGCTATTTATTTCATTGCCTTCTGTATCTCTCCAAAGTATCTCACAAAACGCAGGTACCTGATACAGCCAGACCTCAGAGTGGAGCTGACATGGTGCAGCAAACATTTTGTTTACCAGAGACATTTATAATTCAATTTGGAGGCATTTGCAAATGTTAGCTTTCAGACTGCCCTCCTAATGGGTTCTTTGACAACTCAGGAGATGCACAGTAACTGTGGGTAGATCAGGATAATCACTCTCAGGAGTAAATTACTCCATCCAGCCTTTTACTAATGTTTTAACCTCAAAATTACCAAAAGAAAGAGCCATTTCAAGCGACACAGACCTCCTGTCTCAAAGGAAATAAGTCTGGTGAACATGTTACTTAAGTGAGAAAAGCCAGTATCAAATAATTACTAACTAATTATATTCTGAGGATTTGTTGTGGTGTTTCAAAAACTTCGGGATGGTTTAGTTACTCCAATCTTTGGAGCGCACTGCAGATGTGAAACATCCGTCAAAAGAAACAAGGAAAATTATTTTTTTTGGACAGGTAAAAAGCAAAATTAAAATTTAGTTTGCTTTAAAATTTTTGATTGAGGAGGGGTTTTTTAATAACTTTTAATATTTTCTACCAAACTGTTATTTTAAATTACTTCAGCATATTCAATTGAGCAAAAAAATGAGCCTATTAGACTATACTGTCAAATTCTAAATAAAACATACAGGCAACTCCAAATGTCTAAACATGCTGGTTTTACAAGCCTGGACTCCTTAAAAAAATAAAAAATACCTTAAAAAAAAAAAAAGCCTTCAGAAAGAATTCCTTAAAAAAACCCAGCAGAAAACCACCCAACATGTCAGGATCCTCAGGCCACTTAGAGAATTCAGGTACAAACTTCAAAAACTAGAGAGAAGCAAGGTTTCCTTTTTCACCTTTCTGTAAAGTGTCAAAATGTAATATTAATTCTTCCCGCTCTCAGAAAATCTAAAGAGGACTACCAAGCTATTAAACCTTCTGGTGGATCATTTGTGGTATGAGTTATTAGCATAATTGGGGGCACACTTCATTCTGACCTTTGCAAAACTTTCATTTCCCAAACGTGATAGATACAAAGTGCTTTTATAATACCAATAATGATTATTTCCTATGGGAAACTGCCAATTATAAGTTGGTGAAAAATGTTATATCAGATGTACATCGAGAAAATGAACATACCTACAAACAGTCACACTAATTAAAGCCATTTTTCAAATATTAATAAAGCTTTTCACTGCCATGGAATACAACCTGTAGGATTTAGTTCAGCTGTATCCTTGGCAGGTCATTCCTGATTAGTGGTTAAATGCAGAGTTTCTGGGGAATGTGCCCCCCTTTCCCTGGCCCATGTGGGAAGCTGCTTTAACATTTAACCACTTGATTCAAATTCACATTGTTTATATCAAGTCACATCAAGTGCCAGCAAAGGCGCTCAGATAGGGGAACAAATCTTGTGTTCTGGACACAAGTTCTTAGGGAAAAAAAAAAAAGGCACAGCAAAGATAACGTGCAAAGATAAGCAATAAACTGTCAAACAGCTTTGTGTTCTGGTTTTATTTATTCTGGGCAGTGTTGCTTTTTAGAGATTACCTCATATTTAAAAGGCACTTCCTGTAATGTCTCTGCTTTGGTCATAATTTTTGAAGCTCTTAGGGCCTGATTCCCATTTACGTTCATGCCAACCTGCAAAGCTTCCCAAGGTTCTAAGATTCTAAAATGAAATGAACTTTAAAGTGAAAGTTAAAAAGTTTTACCAACATATAGGTACTTTCACAGCACCTATAAATTAACAGAGAAAAGAGAAGTATTAGTGATGAAAAATCTGATCCCAAGTTGTATGTGAAAATAGAAAACACTCCATGCTGATACATCAATGATGAATAAAGGAAAGCTTTTGGTTTCCTCCTAAATATTCACCTGGAAGCTGCCTCAAACTGCTTAACATTTCAGAAGGGTAAACTTCCCAGTCCACCAATTGTGTTTATGCACAATTTATAAAGAAAAAAATATATATTCATAGAGTCCAGGCAACAGATTGCTCAACTAAGGCATGTAGAAAAAGTCCAAAAGAAATAACTTAGAGACACAAAAGCTGAATTTTTAGATTTTTTCAGAATATCTAGCTACTTGCTTACTACAACCTTATAAATAAATGCATTTACACAGAAGCAGGTCATAAAGGCCTGCACTGAAAAAAAAAGCCAACTAGTTTTGGGTAGATAAACCCAGATGACTTGCAGACAGGTTTGTATGTCTAAGCAGGAGCTGGACACACAGATCTGACCACCGACATCTCATTTAACAGGGTGAGTGAAGTGCTGCCTCCTTTGCACAAAAAGAGCCTGATCATCGGGTCATTTATAAAAACACTCCCTGCAAAACAAATCTAAATGCTCAAAGTCTTCCAAATGTACAACTGCCCAAGAGAAGGGCTCTGCAGATCTTGTAAAAGCTGTCCATATATCAACACAGAAAATGCTTGCAACATCTATAGTAGCTCCAGAGATGTCCTCCCAGCTGCTAACCCAGACTGCAAAAGATCTCATAATGACCTTGTTTACAATCCAAATTTTCAGTCTGGCACAGATCAAAGAGCCAAAACTCCAGTTATGAAACCTAAGTAGATTTACTAGCTACTTTTCACTGTAATGTTTAAGAAGTCTTATTAGTTCTGAAAGGAGAAACAACAGCTAAAATATAAACAACTGAAAAGTGGTATGTGTGTCATTAAGCAATAAACAACATTCCACATTTCTCTGTCTTTCCCCTCTGGTTACAGAAAATAACTTGACAGCAGCCTCGTCACTCCACATACTGTACCTTTCAAAACTTGGCAAAGCAAATCTTTTACATTGTGTTTCAGATCAAACAACTCAATACGTGCTTAAAAGATCTGGCAGCAGCTCTTTTGGGAGTTATTTCCTACTTTTCTGGCTTATGCAACCTGTGGAGTTTGGAAAATTTACACTTAGTAGATCCGAAGTATGTACACATAGAAAGAGGAAATAATAATAACCACAATTATAAATGGAGTCTTGAATGTAAACTTGATTTGCCACAGATATTTCCACTGCCTCCAAGAAATCATTCTGATGTGGAGCAGCACATGCCATCTTCTCAGATTCCAGGGTTCACAGGTACTGTGATTAAAAAGGATTTTTTAGGTAGAGAGCTGCCAGGAGGGCACACTCCAGAGCTCACACACCCACACAACTCCCTGTTCTGTAATGCAATACTCATCTTAAGAGCAACAAAATTGCAGCAGATAAGATATGAATATGAGAACAAAAGCAGGCTCCAGGAAAGCCACTGGACAGTGTGAAGTTCTTCCTTTGATTAGAATCTGTTTGCAGATTGATTTATTTTTTTTTACACTCAACCAAACATTGCTCCTCTAAACCACAGTACAAGCATAGTTAGAGAAAACATCCCTCTGAAATTTTCCATAGTTTTAGGGTTTAGAAAATTTGAAAATACTGGAAGGAAAAAAAAAATCCTTTCCAAATACAATGGATTTTTTGGCAATAATTTAGCAATTTTCCTTTTTGGCTTCACCAGAAAACAATAAGGGCTCTAAGATGAATGTACTATTCACATGACATATGAAGACACATCTTTTAAAAGAAAGTATCTAAAAGGCAAGTAATCTTGATGCATCACTAGTAGGTCTTGGCAGACAGTTTCAACAGGAGAAGGGAGTTAGAAATGAGTAAAACATTTTGTCCAAACTCAGCTGTGCACACGACCTCTTGCTTTCTTCCCCACCATGTAAGTATTTCCTGTATCTGACAGTTTTATTATTACATTTCCCACTTTTCCTACCTTGTGCTTCCTTTATTTTGCAGCTCTCCCCATACCTTTCAGATCATCCTGCTTGTTCTTTCGCTCTCCATTTCTCTTTTTTGTATGCTTGGCCTCAGCTGAAGTCAGAGGGAAAAATCCCACTGACCTGCCTGCAAAGGAATCCATCCCTTGGGAACATGGGAATGTCACTCACCATCTCTGCCTCTGCCACCACTGCCCTTCAGCTCTGGCACCGACTCATGCCCTCTTTGTCCAGGATGGGACACTAAAAAGGGAATAGTTTCCTCCACTCCTTTCTACTCTACTCTCTCAGTTTCCAGTGAGCTGAACCTGCACAGAACAAAATGGTTTGCAAAAACTTCACTTGCTTCAGCTTTTATTGAGGCTGAACAATACAATCTGTCATTTTGTGTCTCTATTTGCTCACCAGTTCTTCCTGCACCTTTGGATACAAGACCAGGCCTTTCCACATTTTAAAAGAAGGTATTTTAACTTCAGGCATTGATGAAATACAAATTTTGAACAAAACAACACCATAGCTTGGTTCTTGCAAAAGAAAACCTTAGCTTAACCTTTTCAAAAAACAGCAAACAGTCCTTCCTTCCTGTGGAGTGACAGATCAGTCTTTCAGGGGACAGTTCCAGAAGGCACTTAAAGAAATAAGCAGACAAAAGAAAACAACCTTTCTGCTCCTAAGAAAACTCTTACCACAAACAATCAAAATATACAGCAGCTAAGGTTTGTTTGCTACCTTTTTTTGCATTAGAATGTCTGAAGATTCAGGCATGGTTTAAGACAGACCTGCCACAGAACAATTTGAGGCAGCAGTCTGGTAAACTGATTCAGATGAAAAATCATAGAATTAGAGAATAGTTTTGGTGGAAGAACCTTTAAAGGTCACCTAGTCCCACCCCTCCAGCAGTAAGCAGGGATATCTTCAATTAGGCCAGGTTGCTCAGAGACCCATCCATCCTGACACTGAATATTTCCAGGGATGGGACATCTACCACCTCTCTGGGAAACCTATTCCAGTTTTTCACCACCCTCACTGTGAAAAACTTCTTCCTTATATCCAGCCTGAATACATCCCCTTTCGGTTTAAAGCCATTAGCCCTTGTCCTGTCTCAATAGATCCTACTAAGGCGTCTGTCCCCATCTTTCTTGGAAGACCCTCTTAAGTACTGAAGGGTGGCAGCAAGGTCTCCCTGGAGCCTTCTCCTCCCCAGGGTTAGAAATAACCTTTTGGAATGTTATTTATCAGGTCTGCTTTCCAGCCAGCTCAGTTACCCCATTCACTCCTAGCACAGGCTTTTGGTGTGAACAGGCACCCAGGGACAAGAAATGAGTCCCCAGCCTCACTCCCAGCCTCTATTTACTGTTTCACAAGTGTCAGTTTAAATGTGCATGAAACTACAGAGAACCTGACAACTCAGACAGTAAAAACTGCCAGAAATTATCAGTATACTTTTGTTATCACTTGCTTTTTAAATCCCAGAGCTCTGCCTCCCTCTCTGAACCAACAAACTTTCTCAGTCTGGGGCAGTATATATGCCAGTATGTGCATTTTCTGCTCTCTCCATGCTCACCTTTCTCACCACAAAGGTCTCCCCAAGGGTGGATTTTGCTGTAATGAAGAAGAACAGTCTTCCAAAGGAAGACAAAGACTACATGATCACAAACAGCAGGGAATATTTGGAAAACAATACCTCATCTGGATGCAGTAAGCTCCATTTATTTTTCTTTTGCCTCTCTATTTTTGTTTTATACTGTTGACTCCAAGTTTTAATGACCGAAGATATTTTAAGCATTCCTGACCTAGAAATGTGCTAAGAATAAGAGAACTTTATAATAAAGAAAACATTGGCCATCTGAAGGGAAACTCAGTGTATACTCCACTCCACCTAAGTAAGATATGCATGTTGCTTATGAACAGCAGATAACTTGCCAGGCCTAAAAGAACTCAATTTCCAGAACATAGAGATAACATGTATAAAGAGTCAGATAGGCTGCAGGATTCAATGGACCTGGCTGAGGGAACAGCAGTAGGATTCCTGGCCAAATCAGATGCCACAGAGAAGAATTCAGCTCAGCTGGAAAATACCGCCACAAAATATCTTAATTGCTGTGCTTATCAGGGACATTAACAAGATACCCAGTGGAGACACAGCCTAAAGCTAGGATTAAAAACCTCTTTATTTTGAGAACAGCAATTTGAGCAAATTGCACTGGTCTCGAACAAGAAGGCAACTTTTCTTTATTCCCCGCCCCCCCACAGAGTGTCACTTCCATTTTGGGACCAGTTACCCTGCCCTTTATAATGACCAGGCAGCCAATACTTGAGGACTAAAACTCATCCTTGATTATGCTCAGCAGGGGTGACAGTCATAAGAAAAACAAGTGCAAAATATTTCTGTGATGGGAGCAGATTTTTTACATGGAGAGGAGTTCATCAAGACTCGGTATTTTCAAGTGAAGGACTGTAACATTAGGAATTGCAGGAGATAATTCTTACAAGTACGTTGGTGGGAGAGGCACCACCTTAACAGTGTTTGTGTTTGCACTTGCAGTATTTTCACAGCTACAAGATGTCACCTGTGGCTACGTGGCACTGTTTTGGAGGCCCCAGAAACATGAACAAGGTAAAAATGAGTAACTTGGCACTTCAGGATTTGCTGGTATTAGGTCAAAGGTTGGACTTGATCTTGCAGGTCTTTTCCAGCCTCTATGATTCTGTGCAAATCTACCAAGTAAACCCTCAGCTGTTAAAGCAAATCCAGCAGTTGTTTCAGCTATAAAGATCATAGCAGACATATCTGTTAAGCTGCTCCTAAGAAGAGATGTTTTAGAAGAGTCAGCAGACAGTCTTCTCTTTCATAACCCCAGAGGGAAGGGAAAACTTCAGCAACAGTGTGATTGCATGACCTGTTCATGATCTGCTGGAATACAAGACAAGGCTGTGCCATTTCACCCTCAACCTCTACCAGCCTTGAGTTTCAGCCTCTCTCACTATTGACATGCCCTGGGAGGATGACGCAGTTGAGAGGATCTCTCTTCAAGTCTTGTTTCAGAACTGATACTCTGAAGGAACCTGCCAGTACTCTGATATTACCCTTAAACTTTTAATGGAGACTACTGACTGCACAGCTGCAGAACATACAGAATCAGGAAAAGAGAAACAAAAGAAAGCCATACACACAGATAAATACACCTCACACATTAGTATTCCTGCCCTCCTTTTGTGATTCCAGCCAGTAGAACACCAGGTGCTCATAAACCCCAGGCTGAGGGTGATCCAGTTATTCAAAAACACCTTTAAACCACACTAATGGACACTGGTTTAGTAGTGGGAGTCCTTATTTTCTTTTACAGTTCAACTTCTCTTTGGTAATAGCTCTAATTTGCATCTCTCCCTTCCTGCACCTTCAGTCAGTCAGGGAGATATTTCCATTTTTCCAAAGCAGGAGGGAGTCAGACAACAGTTTGAGAAAAATGTTGGTGTTCCTTCACCACAGTCTGATTCAACTGTTGCCTGAGTCAATCAGTGACTGTTCCAGAATTATTAGCAGAAACTCTCTTTTCTACAAGGCTGGACTGGACCTAAATCAGAGACTGAGGCCTTTCCTCACATTTCCTGCATAAACTTACTTTATTTTAATAAAGTACAGACACATAAATAGGATTAACATGGGCAGCACGTATTTGGCTCCTATTGAACACAAGATACAGTGATAAATAAGAAATCCCTTGGGATTGATATTGAGGATGGAGTGAATGCTGCTCTTAGCTCCCCATCTCAAGAGATACAGTGACACACAGGTACCCACACAAGAGCACAGGTAATTTAATTAAAAATACACATGCCAAATATTCTGACTCTGTCCATTACAAAAAAAAAATCAGCAATTCTAACCTGTAAATATACCACAGGGATGTTATTTCAACTCCATAAAAATCAACTATGAAGTGTTGATCAATGAGCCTAACGGCGATGAACTGTGCATTGTTTTAATTACTATTCCAATCAGGAATGCCCAGTGAACATTATGCCCAGCTTCATATTATAAATTTTAACAGGAATTCAGCACTCCTTCCTTTCAACAGTGTTGAAAACCATAGTTTATTTAAAAGATTTTCTTTGGCTAGTTCTCTCTTCAGCTCAATCTCTTTGAGAGTAGGAAAGGGATCAAAGTTCCTGTAGCTCCTGATTATTCAATAACATGACTAATGCTCTCCTAAGGGGAACACGATTACAGGTAATGATGTGTTATGATAAAGGCAACATCTCCCATTTGCACACCCCTGTCCTCCCACCCACCACTGTGTAAACAGAATAAACCTTTAAGGACACACTGGCTGACCTCATCTCCTGAAAAAACACTGCCTGGAATCATGCTGTAATGAAACAAAGAACACACAATGCTCTCACTTGATTTTTAACAATATGATATTTTAACACGCTTGCTACCCAGAAAACCTCTCCCAGGCATCCTCAGCATAACTAGTATTAACTGCAGTGGGCTGTTCACAGACCCTACAACTGACTGTGTGAATTGTGACTGCCTGGGGAGAGTTTTGTTTTGCTACTGAGCCAAGTTCTCTTCGTATTTACTCCATGTAAAAATTCAGGAGTTCTGGGATTTTCTTTTCCTTTGTTCACAGTTTTTGAAGCCTTTGACTTACAAGATGGTAGTAAAACCTACAGCATGTTCTTCTACATTCTATGTTTAAAAAAAGTCCCTAACTTCCTTCACCTACCTCCACAAAAAGCGCTTTTCCCCTCTTTTACATAGTCTAATTTTTAAAGCATTCAAGATGCTCAAATGTAGTAGCAACTCAAGGTAAATTGATTCATCTCCTAATTCTCTATCAGTTTTAACCAATGAACTAACAGTTCTGTCCCTGAGGGGAATTCATTCTGAATCTCTGGGAAGGGTTCTGTTGCTTACACCTGGATAAGAAGTTAGTACTATGAAATATCTGACATACTACCAGGTATCTTCAGACCATTGCTCTAAGAATATATTTACAGAAGTTTCTACTTTCCAAGAAGGCTATTTCTGGCCAACATAGGCTTTTTTTCCTTCTTCTTTTTTACCTATTTTAGCAAACTTATGCCCACAGAAGAAATATTTTTATCAGTTACAAATAAACAAACCAATTGTGACGGAACACCGGGTCACAGTGCAACAAATTCCCAAACGCTCGTGGCATATACTGTGTGGACAGACCAACAATCAAGAAGTAGAAAAACATGGAAAACAAGTGTGTTTTAATGACTAATGCCAAGGCTACACATACATAAAGCACCACCTACGACCATGGTACCAACACTTGTAATTCCAAAATTCTAGACTGCCAGTGCAACCATATCCTTTTGGTGATGAGGTCTCTTTCTGCACTGAAATTTTTCTAGAGCAGATCTGTCTGCAGATGGCATCTTCATCTGACGAAGCACACGAGAAACCACCTCAGATGACATCAGAGAATTCTGATGTGAATTCAGACGCGTTTTTAGGTGAACAAGGACAAAAAGCAAATACACCATCACATCACAATCCCTTAATAGAGAGACCCATCTCCGAGTATGAAAAGGTAAAAAATTGTTCTCCACAAATCTGAGGTGAGAAGAATCTGCTGGAAGCACACGGAGATGAGAGCATTTGAGCTGCCTTTGCAGCTCTTAGAAGAATGCTTTCACATTATCACTGGAGTTTATCAGGGGAGGGGACACAAAGCAGCAGTTTTTATTCAGCCACACCTGCCAGAATGTTAGACTGTAAAAAGGTGAGGCCCTCTGAGGACTTTGAGTACCTCCATCTGTCTGTGTCACTGATCATCCTCACACATGCACTTTTTTATTCATGTCAGGCCTTCAGGAGAGCTCAGCACACTCTGAATTATGACCTAAATTTCTAATAACTTCTCTCCTCTGAACTCCAACCACTGCTTTTTCAGAATACATTTCTCATTCTACTAATATGTTCAGTGCAGCACTGGAACAGTAAACCATATTTTAAAACAGAAATATAAACTAGTAAAAAAATCAAATAAAAATGTTAAAAGAACAGAAAAATTCATACCTTTGGAAAATCAGGAATTACTCCGTAGGAATTTACATTGTAGAGAATGTCTTCCTTTCCCTATTAAAAAAAAAAATAAAAAAGCCTTAATTGTGCATATTCATATTTAATTACCTAATAAAAACACAGTGAACTACTCCAAGACCTTCTTTTCCCCCCAGAAATAATTTCTCCTCATGGAACAGAATATTTACACTACAGCAAACAAATAGTGCACACTCAGTGAGTTTTTGTTTGAAGTTCATTTTATTTTAAAATTTCCTGTTATTTAAGCAAAAGCATCATAGCTGCAGGTGAAAGGAACACATGGTACCCATTCATCCAAGCATTTCAAACTAAATAGTAACACAGTGGAGACCAAGAATGGAGCAGTTTTCAGGAGCAGGGGAAAAAAAGTACTTTATTCTGAGGTATAGGTGCATACACAGAATTAAATGTGACCTGATACCTTTTCAGTTTTATGAGGTTTAAGCTGAATGAGAAGAAGGAGGAAAAAAAAAAAGGAAAAGGAGGGAAAAAAAAATCTCGATATCAGAAACAGAGAGATTCTAGAAAATAAGTGTCTCAGCCAAGAGGGGCCAGAGCATGTTGTAGGTCTAGAATTTGCTCTGGGGACTCATGGTACATAAAACACCCCAAGAAGGAAGCAGAGGGACTGAGAACCACGGCATTCACAACTACAGCCATGAGGGCAGTTAAAGAAAACAGTTTCCTGTTCTGTTGAATCCTCCCAAAGTTGCCAAAGATGTCACTTAAAACAGAAGTTGTTCCAAATCATAAATAGGAACGCCAAGAGGATGGTGGGTGAGTGCTTTGTTCCCATTAAACACTGACCACGTGCTCTTCCAGTACAAGACTATACAGTGCCTTCAATTATTATTATTATTATTTTAATGCCTCAGACACTCTCATTTTGCCAGTGCACTTTCAGACTGGCCTCAGTAGCTCATAATTACATGACAAGATATCACTGGGTCTCCACCACTTCCCAGCTGCTCACAAAGGCATCCCTACACTTCCTTCTGGGGTCAACTAATGCCAACTTAATGCTAAAATCAACTCACTGCTCAAAACACGTTTCAGTTGGAAAGACAAAGACATGACAGAAATGTTTTCAAGCACACAAACTACTCTGTTAGTCTGCAGTAAGAGATACACCTCAGATATTTTTGTTCTCTTGCAGATTGTGGTCAAATTTCAACACGATTACATCAACTCCACTGAAATCAGTAGCATCTCACCAGACATAATGCACAAAACAGAAACAGGATCTGCTTCTCAACTGGTTTTAATCATTTACAGCTTTCTGGGCAACGCTGCCACTGGGCTCTGAAACTTCTCATGTTCCATGTAAACACATGAGTACAATCTCATAAATTTAACGAAAAAAACCAGTTTCTTTTCAGTTATGCAAACACTAAAAATCTCTTTCTTTCCACCAGTTAAGTATTTCTTCAGGAGCTTGTTTGTGTCCAAAAATCTCCAATGGCCCTTTCAGTAAGACTGTAAATTTTTTGAGGGAAGCACTCAGAGCCAGAGTCAAGTCTCGGTTACAGAGGCAGAAACACTGAGCAATTCCTAATTCCCATTAACTACTGATGGGGTGATGGACAGCAGCTGCAGCCTCAGGCTTGTCCTTCATTCCATACCTGCTTGTAAAGGCTGAAATACAAAAACCTCTAATTTTAATTTCTCTCCTGTTCCAAAGAAAATTGGAGGTGAATAAGCTGGTCTTAAATACCTCGATACCAACTTTTTTTGTAGAGGACATTTAATTTCCAAACTACTGTTAAGTAAAGCAAGACTTGTTTCTTAACTACTCATCTGAACTTTCCTGTCACCTTAAATATACCACAGGTGTTGCCTGTCTCTCTTCATGACTCAGCCCCCTGATAACCCACTAGGAAAGGACTTAATTTCCCAAAAGACCCAATTATATCATAAGAACCCTTCAAAAAGGATGGACAACCTTCATCAAGACTTTGGGCTTGGCAAGAGATTTTTATTTTTATTTTAAAGCAGAAAACTTTTGATTGTCAGGGGTCTGACATTCAAGTTTCTTTTCCACCTGAAATGGTCAGGGAGAATGACCTGACAGGAACACAGTTCCACAAGTCCACGGCTTTCCCATCTATGGACACTTGGTTACAGATGATCACCTTGAGTTACTCACTGGGAGACTGAAACTTTGGAATTCCAATAAGGATCTTTTGCCTCATTCTAATTAAAAATGAAGTACCAGTACCTGATTTAGAAAGGACTATTGGAGTCTTAATTTAGACATGATGATTTTGTCTGTCAGTGCACTGAAATGGTCCCTACCTACCAAACCTTCACTTACTTTGTGCCCAATTTTCAGATGTGAATCTGGATGTGCAGTTTCTAAAAAGCTCCTTTCTTTCTTTATAAATTTTTTTTTTTAGGATCTAGGAGGGGGAAAAAAACCCAAAACAAACCAACAAAAGAGCCACAAATACCCACCAACACACGAAAGGGAGGGGGAAAAAAAAAGAAGAAAAAGTCACACTCACACTTGTGTGCAGAAAACCACACTTAGCAGAGCAGTGTTATGTCAGCAGGCAGCCAGGCTGGGCACTGCCAGCTCCTGCCATGCCTGGGCCAAGCTGTTCCAGCCAGGGCCACGCCGTCACAGCTCTCACTCTCAGCTGAAGCCTCTTAGAAACCTCAGCTCCTTCCTGGAGTGGAGTCTTGCCAGGGACATCAGTCTGGTGCCGCTGACACACTGCACACACGACTCGGTGGCTCCCTGCTCCAGGCATTACATAATCTGAGCCTCTGGCATATCTTTCTGGAACATTTCATGTGCTCACCCACAAGATCAGCAGCCTCTCCACCTACCAGACAGCTCTGCACCTTTACCCCGCTGAGACTGACCTGCATGGCACTGACTACAGGGACATATGGCTGTTTATCCCATGGAAATAAAACCTTGACAGTATGATTCCCAAAGATTAGGAAAAACAACAAGAAAAAAAGTCAGGTAGCCACACAGTTAAACACAGCTAAAACACCAACAACAAAAAACCCCAATAAATAACATTTTCTCCACTTCTACCACAGGAATACCATGAGGGAAATCACATTCATAAGCCACATACAGTTTCATCAAGGACTGTTGCATTCAGTTTCACTGAATTAAGTCAGAAACTTATTAAATAAAGAAAGGATGCAGCCTCCTGCTCCTACCACACACAGTCCACCCTTAAGTCCTAATCATGTATCTGCCTCCAGCCATGAAGTCATGAATCAAGAAAGTTCTTGACTCAGGATCAGTTTTTCAAATTGAAAGGTAAAAGCCCTTCCTGGTGTTTGCTGAGCAAGATCCAGGACACTGAATTACTGAAATAGGCAGATTATTTTCACTCCAAATAATTTGAAGCCCAGAGATTCTACTTTATCAAAAGTATATAAATTGACTACAAAGCATACCCTCCAAAATTATTTGTAAATAATAAAATGTTTCAGATTTTTTTCTACAGAGAACAAGGCACATTTATATGATAAACCCCACGTTATTTAAGCCAAGTACTAAACAACAGTGGCATTTGCATAATATAAAAGTTACTGCAAACTCTCATCAGTATGCAAATGTAATAGGACTAAGAAACACAATCTGCAATTTGAGCAAGAGAATTTCAGGGTATCTTGGATGTAATAACTGCATAATATCCTACAACTCCTGCAGGGGCTTTTACCTATGTTTTAATAATCATTATTTAATAATTTATTTTTTTTTTTACTGAGGAAAAAAATGTACTCTATTTTTATAGTCATCTATAGTAATTCTCTGGAACCAAAATTACCATGCTGCAGTTTAAGAGGTTTTCAATCTATGAAATTACTCACTGCTGATGAAAGCATTAACAATCCAAGACTTCATTTACAGCATTACAAAGAATCCAGGTCAATTCCAGGCAAATGCTTTTACTCTGCTTGGGCTAATGAGATTAATTATTTTCATAAAACCCTGCACTCAGACCAAAAGTAAAGTTTAAGGGCATCTCACCATAATTCAAAGAAAGCAGAAATGAAGGGGCAATCCAACAGGCAGACAGGGAAGTAATGCAGGCACTGGGGAACGAGCAGCAGGTGAGAGGATGGCAAGAGGATGGATCCTCCCTTCAGGCCAGCAAGGCACCAGCTGCCAGCACCTTATATCATGAAGATAACATGCAATCACCTAACATCTCCAGGGAAAGCTCAGTATCATCACAAAAATCCTGTTGCAGCTCAAGCATTCTTTCTGGGATGTACCCTGTGTTCCAGAAACTGGGAGTCTGCTTCCTGCCATTCACCATTGGAAATGTAGGCCAGCAATTCTGATATAGCATTTGTGATCTATCCTTTTATTATCCCAATCCCCTGTAACAGCAAGAGAAAGGGATTAAGCAGCATTATTTTTCCCCTTGAATATTTACTGGGATAATTACATACCAGTCATAATACAAGATCATTTTGCACAGTGCAAAATAACATGGAACAGACATGCCATTTTACCCAGACTTCTTGGTCCCATCACACCTGGGGGAGCACAGAGCTGATCCTGTCAGGCATGTTCCTCCAGGAATGTTTAATGCAGCACAGTCTTCCAAATGTACCAAATAGATGCACTCAGCTCATCCATACAGCCCCTTCTTTCGGCAATCTTATTTTTTAACTTGTTTCACAAAGTGTTATTAACTGCTAAAGCCATCTGTGCTTCCAGAGAACACTCTTTTCCATCCCTTCTCTCCTTCCTACTGGGCTGCAGAATAAAGATGCAGCAGTGTATTTACAACCACTTTTATGCCAGCAGATGTTACACCACACAAAACTGTTCTGCAGCAAGTTCAAGAAGAAAAGTGGTGGGAAGCAGTTTACATAACCACACGCTATCAACAAAAGCAACAGAGGCTGGCAAACCACAGGCCAGTCATTTAATTCATACAAATCTCTCTTTCCCTTTTCTCACTCTGCTTTTCAAG
This sequence comes from Platyrinchus mystaceus, assembly GCA_035041135.1. Lineage (NCBI taxonomy): Eukaryota > Metazoa > Chordata > Aves > Passeriformes > Tyrannidae > Platyrinchus > Platyrinchus mystaceus. The sequence goes on from JAWWLV010000121.1 coordinate 953,244, forward strand.
TTGTTTTAATTCCATAGGAGAAGCTGACTGGTAGTCACTTCATAATACACTGCAAGGTTTAAATGCCAGCAGCTTTTCTTGTCCTGACAAAATGTACAGGGCTGAAATTTAATTACAACTGGCTTAGACACATTTTTAGTTTGCTACTACCCACCTAGAACACATACTCTGTTCAAAGAAAACATGTTTAGTCACTGAATAATATGAAATAAAAAAGTTTACACTGTAATAAACAGAGATACATTTCAAAACAATTTTGATTACCATCTCTGAACCTGGCTGCAACCAGCTGGCTAAAAGTGGCATAATTGTGATGGAAATAGCATGGTATTTCATTGCAAGTAAAGTAAACATATTCTACCAGATACTAGAACAGGAGTTGAAATCCACCCAAGAAAACCATTTGCATTACTGGTTTGCATTATTCTGCCTTAACATTTTGACATCCAGTTTAAACATTAAGCTGCCAGTACAATGCCTCTTTTTTAAACCATTGCAAATTTCTTGGGGCAAAATCTGATAGGGCTGCCCAGATTTCCTGTCCACTCATTTCTCCCAAGATAAAAAAAAAAATAAAAGAGGGAGACATCAGTTTAATTCTGATTTTTCCAGTAAACAGATCAAAGCGTTACACATCTCCAGTGGAGGTTTACAAAGCCTCCTTGTGCAAACATCCTGGGCCTGATGCCTCAGGATGCACTGAAGTAGATCCCTTCTGATGGCAGCCAGGACTAATTTGTTCCATGTAAAAATTTACACCTTGAAGGGAAGTCAATAACTTGGAAGTGCCACTTGATTGAAAAATATTAAAATATATAGCTTGAATTTTTAGGCTGATCTCAACCACATGTTGCTGGAAATGCTTCACAGGCATATTCTGTTGTCTATATACTAAATACTGTGTTCAGCTCTAGACTCCTCCTCCCCTGGTGTTACAAATTCTTTGGGTGAAGGAGCATTTTCAACAAATATGTACAACACCTAAAAAAAAAAAGATTCCAGCACCACTATTAGATCACTGAGTGCTGTAAAACTGCAAAGCATCAAATAATTTTTAGCAGAGCTGAAACATCTTTCTAGATCTGTGCTTTGTAAGACTGCAATTTCTGCTCGGCCCCTTCTATTTCTTTTCTCATCCAACTGTGCAGATGAGCTTGTTCAGGGTTTATTGTTTGTTGCCTTCCACAGAACCAAAAGAAAGAGAGAGGAAACAGAAATGACACAACCCACATAAATTAGTTTTAAAACATTCAGTGGTAGCCCTGATGTCTGCAACTACTTCAATTCATTGAAGAAAAAAATGGGGGTTTTATACATACATGTGTTTTTGACTGGAGAGTGTCCCTTTAAGAAAGCTTTGCTGATTCAGACTATCTCCATACCATTGCCAAAAAAAAAAAAAATAGGGCGTTCCTGAGTTATGCTCTGACTTAAAAAGATTTACACAGGGAATCCTCAAACCTAGAAACAACACTAAGAAGCACATTTTCATTTCTGCTGGAAGAGTGGTGTCAAAGCCTCTATGCAAAAAGACTGCTTGAGAAATACCCTGTGTCAGACTGCACTTCTCAAACCGAAACTTTGCTACTTCTGGGCTGTAAATCAAAACTGGATCTGTTGCATAATACAGGTATTAAAGATAATGGCCCCTAACAGTGCATGACACGTTAGTGTAAGCAGCACAGGCAATGCCTTGCTCCATCCATCCATCCATCTGCGCTCCTGGGAGTTTGTCCTGGGATAGCGTGTCCGTGTCCCTGATTTTTCTACATTTTGATTTGCAAGTCAAGGTCAAGAAGTAAACGACCAGAATCCCCGTTGCCAACACATGGGCTGCAGGCTTTTGTGCGGGCATCTTAACACACTAAAAAAGGCCTCAATTGGAAAATAAAATGATTGAACTGTCTGAAAGCTGCTTTATACCTTTAGATGCTTCAGCACGTCGAACTGAGCAACATGGATGACTTTTGTTTTTACCCTGCCTAAAGCAGTTTGGTATATATATTCTAATTAAAAATGCTGTGTTGCAGTGTATTCTCCCACCTGAGGTATCACCAGCTGAGTTAAATAAAAAATAACGCAAACTACATTGTAATAAATGCCATAAAATAAATAATGCAAGGAGAGTCCCTGCCCCAGAAACCTTGCAATTTAGGACATGAACAAAGAATCCTTAAGGGATCATACCAAACCTACCTAACATTCCTGAGTTGACATTTACATTGTGCTGTACTTCAGTTCATACTTTCAAGGCCAGAAGAATGCACGTTGTTCTGACGGGCGCTGCTCAAGGCTGCTGTGGCTCTGGGTGTTCACAAGGCAATCAGCCTTCCTGTCAGGCGTTATCATGACATTTAAGACAGGTATTGAAAAAATACCTTAATCAGAGCACTGTGGGTGTGTCTTGCTGCTTTTAACACAAGTCCTGGTTTAGGACAAAGAAATCTAATTTTAAAAATCCACTGCAGCCAGCTCTGTCAATGGCCAAAAGATAAGGAGAGTGGGCAAGAGGTTTAGATGCAGGAATTACCAAACCAGAATCAAGCAACAAAGAAAGAGCTTTCAGGCTGGGCTTCTCTCTCTCCTGTGTCACAAAAGGTCATGTATTCTAACCCAGGAACAGCACTAGCCCTACTACAGGATCTAATGTGTCCCAACAGCCACTCCTTGCTCTGCTGAAATTGAGCTAAAAGTTATCCTGGAATTATATCAGTCTCAACATGGTCACCTAAAATTCCAGCAATATCTCTCCATCCTGAAACAGTGCAGTGACTGGCATCTGATCTCTCAGACTAGGAGGTTTGAGACAACTTTGTGGATACACTCTTCACTTTGGAAGGAATAAATGGAACCCCACTGGTTATAAAGCCAATAGGAGAATGTCAAGTAAAGTTCTGAAGCCAGATGAACTCATTTAATCCTATCTCCAGCTCTGAAGGGCTGGTTTGTGCACTTGCAGCGTGCTGTACTCAGGTCAGTTTTATTTCTTGTAGATGCCATATCCCCCCACCAAGTAAGTGCTGACACCATTTAGATTCTCATTACCTTCCTTTTGTCAGGTCAAATTTCAAGATAAGAGAGAAAAAGAGAGAAAGAGAGAGAGAAAGAGAGAGAGAAAGAGAGAGAGAAAGAGAGAGAGAAAGAGAGAGAGAAAGAGAGAGA
>JAWWLV010000121.1:956505-967297 GCA_035041135.1 Platyrinchus mystaceus
AAAGAAAGAAAGAAAGAAAGAAAGAAAGAAAGAAAGAAAGAAAGAAAGAAAGAAAGAAAGAAAGAAAGAAAGACAGACCTTTTTGGCCTATGAATCATCCGTGATAAAACTGCAGATGCATGAACCCAGTCACAATAGTATTACAGTAAGAGAGAACAAATAAATTGCAACAACCTTCCAAAAGGCACCTTAGATGAGGCACAATGAATTTAAATTGAATTTTGAGATACAAGGCTCAAATGGACTCTGGTTACAACACCCACACTCTGTCAATGGGTGTTGCTGAACATGAAGAGCCAACGCTTGTTAAAATTATGTTTCAGTCATTAAGAGAAGTGTTAATTACCAGCTGAACTGAAGACCACTCAGATAAGCAAAACATTCCCTGCCAAAGCACTCAAGACAACATTCTTTAATTTCTAAAACCCACGATGTGACAATAGCAGGAAGAGATGGGAGGAAAAAAAGAAAAGATTCATCCATTTTCCATTATGTTTAAATAAGAATTCCTTTACTTGATTTAAAATTAACGGAGAAGTACGACCTTTTCATCAACTTCTGCAAAGAGAAATGCAGCCATAAATTTATTTGCACTTCATGTATACAGATGCACTTACTTTTTAATTGAAACGATGAGTTGGCTTCTCAGTAAGTGAACGATTTCAGGTAACAGCTTATGAAATCAAGCAATATTACCAGAAAAGTGATTATAATTTAAATTACAAATCACTTTTTTAAGGAAGAGATGCAGCTCACTGGAAAAAATGACACAGGTCTACAATTCTACAATTTTTAGGTATATAATTTTATAGCTCTTAAAAAAAACCCAAACCAAACCACACACATACAAAACCCCAACAAACTGACACCTTACTCTGGTAACTACTTCTATTAATGCTTTGAAGAAATACTTCCGCAGGTCCTTCAGATGAATCAGGCAAAGAAACACCTGCAAGATCCAAGTTTTGGTTAAAATTTCACATTTAAGGAAAGACTGGAAGTGACACGTAGTGCCACGGTGTAGTTGGCAAGGTGGTGTTGGGTCATAGGTTGGACTCCATCTCAGAGGTCTTTTCCAACCTAATTGACGCTGTGAAAATTTAAAAAAAGAAATATAAATCAAAAACTAAACCCACAAAAAGGATAATGTAACTTTACGTGACTGGAAAAAATCTGCTGTATCTTGTACTCTTATTTTCTCCTGTGAAGTAAACAGTTCCATTCAGAAGCAAGAGAATGACAACACACAGCAAACATTCCGACACTAAACTACGGTGGGATGGAGCCAGCTCCCTAAAACTGAATAATGGAACTGTTAACACAGCCATACAAATCCCTCTGCCACTTCTACTTGTGAATATCAAAACCTGTTTTCCAGATTTCAAAAGCCTCCCAGTAATCACCACATTGCTCAGCACCTGAATCATGGAAAACTACTTGCTGTATCAGTCATTGGATGATCCAAAATTACCTGCGTGTTTTTGCACATAATTTCAGATCAATTCAATAGAGGTTTTTAACATGTCAGATACCTGAGAGATGCACTTAGATCTCTGTTTTCACAATATTAATCTTCAGTTGTTCTACTGTAGGGTTATTCTGAATTACAGTGAGCTGTGCCTTTTCAGGGATAAATTAGAAATGAAAGCAGGATGAGATCAGGGAAGATTACAGGGCACTATTTATAAACTGAGCACAACTAAATCAAAGATATATAAATCAGAGTGTGTATTTCTTGGTAGATTGATTCAGTTGATTTAGTTTTGAAAACTAAAAAGTGTCACAGGCATCATAAAAAAAAAACAATCCCCAGCAATAAAGCTCACTTGTTTTTTTTTCAGAAGTAACCTGCTTTGTGCCAGTTCACAGCTGCTCATGGAAAGCATTGTTTTCACCTCATGTGCTTTAAAATACAATCAGCATTTACAAAATAACACCTGTTTGTACAGCAAAGAATTACTGCAAAGATATACTTTTGATTTTCCCCATATCTGGAAATGGAATTCTGTTACACGGGGCTTTTAGTCCATCACAGGAAAGCTGTAAGGAACAAACACATGGCAATCTGCACAAAACAAACAAAAAGTCTTTAAAAATAAGAAAACCAAAAGTTTAAGGGAAAAAATCCCCCTCCAAAAACCCTGAATAAGTCAACTGGTAGACTGTCACTGTAGCCAAAAACCAATACATCATCTTTTTTCTGAGGTTGCAATTCAGAGAAAGAATCAGCACTGAAAATGAAGATGCAGCAGAGAAATCATTGATTAAGTTTTTATACTTGATCTGGACTACCAGACAAGGTCTAAGTGAGTTGTGCTTCCTCTCTCCATGCAGGCACCACAATTTCATGGTACAGAATGCATTAGTAAGAATTCTTCTAAATGAACTCAACCAGAGCAGCAGAACTGAAAATTTACACCTTCCATACACACTGAACAAAAAACATGCAATAGGAACAACACTCAACATTTCTCCACAGAAATGATCACATAGAGAGACAAAAATCAAGAAGCAGAAGACTGATACTGCTGGTTCCCTTCCCTATCCATCCGAGCCTCTCTACGTCTTCACTACCTGCTCGATCCAGAAAAGTAAATGACCATCAGTAACAGCCAAGGCCACAAAAGACACATTTGGGGCACTCCCTCCCATGCACACAATCCATCCATCCATGCATCCACAAAAGTACCAATAGAGGTTACCAAGTCCACCAGCACTACACCAACTTTCCCAGGAGCAAGCCCAGGAAAGTACCATCTGCTTCTTCCAAGGCGTCAGTCTTCATTAATTCCACAGGGCAAGAGACGGAATCACTCCCATAATAGCAGTGCCAATACTTTTATTACCTGATGCAAAGGCTAATTTAAGAAATTTTCTTGTATAAAGACACACAGTTATAAATTATTTTGACTATATGTGACTTTTCTATGCTTATGCTCTCATTAGGATATCTCAAAGGAGACCATTCTATCAACATCTGTTTACCAGGCGTGGCATATAAACCAATGCCAGCACTTCCTCATTTTGTAAAGAAAAAGAAATTAAAAAAATAAATAAAAGCACACAGGGACAAACACACATAATACTTTAGGAACCATCCAAGTAGAAAAAGGTCTGCTTGAGGTTAGCAAAATCATCCCCATGATATCTGAATGCAGGGAAGCAGCAACCTGTACAGCTAAAAAAACTTTGCCCACTTTGCTCTGACCTGAGCCAAGGTCTTCTGAGAAGTTATTTCTCTTCTCTGCCACCTGCTACAGTCACAGGTCATCAAAAAGCTACTATGCTGTATTTCACAGCCAAAAACCCAGGGCATCAGCAAAAACAACAGCCAGACTCTGCTACATATTGCCAGATTTGAAGGACTTGGGGGGGAATAAATAAATCACTGTATCAGTTCAGTTGCAGTAGAGACATTCCAGGACCGTCTGTCCCTCCCCAGGGGAAATGTAGATGTGCAGCAGGGGCTACTTCTCCCAGCCTCAGAGGAAGCAGAAGTGCCTGGCAGGGTCTCAGAGCCCTAGCTGTTTTGCCTGGAGAATATGACACCACCACCCCCAGGACACGGAGCAGCAGCTGAATCCTCCCCCTGCTCAGGCTGCCCTATTTGAGCCCTCCATTATTCTCCCAGGTCACATCTCTCCCCGAAGCCCCCCGAAGCCCCCACCTCCTGCTCCAGCCTGGGAATTCACCAATCACAGTGGATAAGCACATCATGTGAGGGATGGCAGACACGCTGAGGGGTATTTCCAAGAGCTTCCCTGCACCTGCAGCATCTACGGATACAGGAGATTTCCAGTGTGAAAACAGCAAGCCGAGCAGGGATGCCAAAGTGTTCACATTCCCTGCAACTCCCAGCTCTTATGCCAGACTGCAGCACCTCATTTGCAATCTGCTCTGATATACCTGCAATCACATTCCATCTTTCCTTGTCATTTAATGTATGCCAATTATTCCTAGGCATATTTTGCTAGGGAAGCAGCACACAAATAACACAGACCGAAAGACCAGAAAGCAATAATTACTCAGTCTACTCTTTGCTGATGTCAGACATGCAGCACAGCTCTCCAAATCCACCAGAGCTCCCAATTAATCTGCACTAATCCTCAAGAACTATATCTGAAAAACAAATAGTAAAATCAAATCATCCAACAGCCCCTGTCTGCCTTGCAGTCAAGGTTTAGGAGAAATACAAAGTCCATTTCATCAGCACACCATGCCACTCAACCTCTCCTTTAACAGGGCTGTGCTTCCTTGTCATCCCTGCAAACAAACCTACCGAGAATTCACCAGCCTCTCTCCCTTCCTTCCTCAGAAATGCTTTTCCTTCCCTGGTCACGGCCCTTGATAGAAAAAATTATATCAATTCTGTTTGGTTCAACAGATCATGTCAGCCTTGCCAAAGTAACCACCTATTTCCTACTTCCCAATAAGGCATTCATACTCCATATCAACTCACTCTTATCCTGAGAGGAATTCTGTATAAATTATATAGACATGTCCTTACTTCTACATAACAAGAACTGCCCCCCCCCCCAAAAAAAAACACAACAAACAAACAACAAAAAAACCCAATTTGCATGAAGGTATGAATATTCAAAATTGTTTAGGTCTTTTGGTGTCTGGTTTTGGTAGGGGTTTTTTAAGACAGTTTATCCTAATCTGCGTATTTCAAAATAGGCTCTTGCTACAGCTATCAGTTCCTTTCCTCCCTTTGTTTCCTTTTAGCAGCTGCAGCAGCAGCAGTACAGATGTCTCGTGGCAGAGATGGAGACAAGCATCCTGGACCCAGCACAGAGCTTCAGCTAAGAGGGGAGTAGAGAAGATCTGTGCATGCAACAAGTACAGCACAACCAGCAACAGTGATAACCAACATCAGGAAAGAAAATCAAAAAAGCAAATGTGAGAGACGTGGCAATTTCAGGCATGGGAAATTAGTATGTTCAAGAAGGAGAAAAGTAGGAACCCACAGAGCTTTAGAATGGCCTAAAAGATCAAGGAGGAAAAAATACCACTTTGGTATCAGAAGTTCTTTCATTCAACTTATCTTGGTTCAAAACCATCTCATAGAACTTCCTTATTACTTGCTGTTTTCCACAACATCACACTGTTCACAGGATCATGGAAACTCTAGAACACTGGAATCCAGGAGATGCTCCTTATTAACCTTTCAAGTCCTTAATCTTTTTGCCCCCTTTATTAGTCACTGAGCTCCTGATTCCTTCCAGCCTGCAGGAGTGCGCGTGCTCAAGTTAAATGTAGAAATTGTTGGAAAAGGAAATCTATCTATAACCTCAAGAATAAATAGCTTGCTCTTTGGTATCTTTTTCATACCCATTTCCTCCTTACCAAAGTGCACCCAAACACTTCTGAACATGAATATACATTCCTCTCTCTCAGCTGGCTTATTGCTAGACTAACTGCAGACACACATTGCTTTTAGATACCTATTTGATAAGTGGATGACATCTGTAAATTTTTTTGTCTTCATATTTTCAGACGGTATTACACATAAAACCAATAGAATACAAACACCAAGCCTAGGTTAAAACTTTTCAAGTAAAACAAGTCCATCGGCACAACATCCGAGAAGGAACAACATAGAGTATTTAATCTGAACAACCCCTTTTGAATTCAGTATCTGCACGGTTACACATCTTCTCCTGGTCTTCTAAAATTGCCAATTGCAAGGTTGGCTCACAGAGATAGTTACAGTTTGAGAGCCCCAGAGTCAGCTGAGTAGAACCAGCTCTTTCAGAATCGAGAGGGCAAAGGCGGGTGGTTCCTTCAGCAACACCAACTTCAACAACTCCACAAACAGACCTTACAACAGAGCACATTCCAAACAGACTGTCTCACCTCATTTGCCTAAAGCTCCCGGGTTTTATTACCTGTGAAAGAACAAGCTCTTTTATTCTGAGAAAAGAGCAAACAAGTCACCCTTAGCTCTCCAGGTGCAGGGCCTCACAGTGGTACAGTTATAGCTTCCATATAAAATGGGAAGGACAGCCCGAACTTCAGATATATGACAGCTGCCAATCACCCACTTAACTCACATTTTAATTCCTTGCTATTATAAAAAGAAAGGTGAGACACACACCATCAGGAATTAGGAGCACTTACTGGTTATTGGACAGATTTTTCATCAGGGCAGCATGGACCAAATGCAGAAAATCAGATAATGGGTTTGTCTATGAGATGGTTATTAAACCGGGGAGGACAAGAGCTCCACACCATACCCACTGTCTTTGTGATCTGTGCTGTCTGTCCCCGGACCAGCTATTAATGAGGGACAGGATCAAGACTGAGCTTGACACCAATAACATGCAATGGAGAAGAATGGGAAGCCACAGAGAGATCAAAGCAACAGCCACAGAAACTATGACAAAGGCAAGTGGCCTCAAAGGCTGGATACCTTGTATTTCTCCATTTCCATAAGCAGATACACTATACCAAGGCAACCCAACCTCTCAGTGACACCTGCACTGCTCCCAGAAACCAGCTCTCTCCCACAGGAAGACTGGCTGGTCCTTCTTAGAACTCTGACGGTGAAAAGAAACATTAAAACCAAATACAAATACTATTTATCCAAGTCTAGTAACATGCAAACAGAACAGCACGACTTCACACCAGTCTAATGGGTTCTCCAGTGGAGAGGAGGAGAAAGGTCTTGTTTCATTCTTCTCCAGAAATCAAGATTTTTTGCTGTTGCACAGGTAAGGCAAACTGACAAAAGAAACCACAGCACTTCACTACCTTGTATAAGCTGATGTTGTTCTCCCGAAAAAGAGGGGATGCAAGTACCGATTTTCCTCCAAGAGCCCTCAAAGGGAAAACATCAACAGCTCCTCATCCAGAAATCCACTGGAGAGGAATCTCCAAAGCCACAGTTGTGCTGCACCATCTATTTCTGTGACTCACATGAGCCGCTCGGGAGCATCTTGTCCCAAAAATTGCAGATTCCCGGCATTAGCGCCACAAGGGCAGCTGTGAAAGGGTTCTGCTGCTGCTGTTTCTCAGGTTGTGGCACCCTATTCCAGGCACTCAGATACATTAGCATGCCTTTCTGGAACATGGAACTTACCACTAGGCATAATTAATTCATTCATTCCAGAAAGTCTGGGAATCTGTCTTCTTGCACTGTTTCACAAGCCTCTTTACCCATATTTACCAAACTTGTAGAAACCACTACCATTAAAAGATGGGGGAGGACCAATATAATAGATTTTCACAGTTTACTGTTCATGGAGTGAGACATAAGCAAAGCAGGCTGGTTAATGGCAAAGCACGGTATTTTGGGTGTCTATACCATTGATATCCCACCTATTCAAACACTCCACAGGTCAGCTCCTTGGAAGGCTAAGGCCAAAAATCACACTCTTGTCCTGCAGCAGCAAGGGGACCACAAAACCTGCTCTCAGAAAGCCCCACGGAATAAAGTGGATTGGAGCCTTTGATGCACAAGCACAGAGGTAATTTTGATGTGGTGCTACACATGAATCTTTCATAAGAATAAGATGTCCTACACAGTATAATCAGAAAAACTTCTGAAGAGTTAACAGTCTGGATCATAAGCAGCTCCACTGTGTGCAACTCCTGCAGACATCAAAGAGTCCTCCCCAAACCAGATGTATTACGTATCTTGCAAAATTAGTAAATGAATTCAAGCCATCAATTTTGCAATTTTTGAAGCAGCACAATGCATCTATTTATTAGAGAATGGAACTAAGCCCAGGCTACTGATCAGCCATCCTACAAACGATGCTTATGCAACGCTTCGTAATGATTTCCACTAACAACCAACCAGAGAATTTATGATTTGGAAAATTTCACTTCTAAACTAATTTATAATTCCCAAAATCTAATGGGACAGATGATTGAAACTACAGAGGAAACCAACCTTCTCCGAAATCAATGAGGTATCAATTTTCATAAGTAGTCACTCTTAGGTAAGATCCCTGCATAAGTTTTGGCTCTCCTTTTTAAAATTCTCATAAGTACTCCTCTCTCCCTTTCTCCCTTTCCCCTGAAAAAGGGATTAATTCAATTTTAAGGAAAATATTAAAACGGCAGTTTCAGACTTCAGTCTTCGGCAAATTACAAACAGGAAGGATCAGCAATTGAGCTACTTAAACCACCAAGAAAACAAACCACTGAACAATGCAAGTAGACCAAAAAAAAATGACAAGATTTAAAAAAAAAAAAAAAAGAAAAGAAAAAGAAATATAAGACAAGTCCTTTCGGTAAGCATGGAAATGATATCCCTACAAGTTTTCAATACAAACCTGGTGAAAATAAAGCCATCAGTTCCTACAGAGCTGCAACAAATATTTCACAGGCTTCCAGCATAGCCCCAAGTTCACCATCCCAGCCAGATATTACTGGAACAAACGTCCAAGTCTGCAACAGAAGTCAGCAGCGTATGTGAAGCCCAAACAACTTGCCATTGTTTTAGAAAAGGTGAAAGCAACACAACCAGTGATTTTGGGTGATATATATAACAAGGATGTATTTCCTCTGTCAGTAAGGGAAATTCAAATGAATTCTCCTTCCTGCCCCTTCTGGTCTTTCTTGCTTCACCCTCAAGGTTCTGTCTTCCCTGCACGCTAAGAAAAAGCAGAGAGTGCAGGTTATTCATAAATTCATGACAGAAAACACTATTTTAGAACAAAGCTCCTGTGCGTGGGTGCATGTCTATAAAATAAAAGGCATTGTTACTCTACCAAGTACGTTACCACAGCCAGCAATCAAACCAGATCTTCACATTTTATTTTGACAGCTACGCACAGTTATATTTTCACCAGAGGTTTGACTTTCGTGTCAATACCTGGTTTTCAGCAATATCATCAAGACATGAATCAAAACTGACATTTGAAGGCACGGTGGTATTAACAACTGTGGAAGAGAATTCTCATCCTAGAGATCTGTAATTTATTTTTAATTACTTTATGAAATTATCAGTTGCAGAGAGGAATAAATCTGTTCCCAACTCATATTTAGGAGCTGTCTCTGTACAATACAAAATTTCTCAGCTCCATATAACAATAATTATTTTGTGGTGCATGGCAATATTAGGTAGCACTGAACCTGTGAAAACCCATAAATAGTGTCAATGTAACACTTTCAGAAGTTGGAGAAATAAACCTCAAGTGAGTATTACCATCAGCTTGCTAAAACTGCCCAAGTAAACTACAGAATACAACCATCAATCCAAAACATGTTAGGAAAGAATCTGCTCCATACCCTCGCAGAATCAGAAATGCAACATTTTCTCTGCTATACTTATTAACTCCTATTATTAAACTGAAAATTCCATGGTGCAACATCAAGCGAAGTTTGAAAAACACAGACGTTATTTACGTGTTGAGGGAGCAGGATTCACACTTAACTGAAGATTTATACTGTGTAAAACTTGGATTCTGTGCATCCCCTACCACCAGCCCTACCTACAGATGCATCCCCACAGACACTTTAACATTATATAAACTCCCCCAGAGACAAGGATAATTCTGTAACTTTCCAAAACCATCTCCCTCTGAGAAAGTGTTACCTCACAAACACACATTGTGTACCTCACAAGCGCATTAGATCCCCGGGTTCCTACTACATGACAGCATAAAAGAGTATTTGTAATTTATTTTGAGACATTAAAAAGGGAAGACAAGGCTGGATAACTGTAACTGGAAAGGATAAACAGGATTAAGTAACAGGTGTCTGACTGCATATAATTCAAAGCCGTGCAAGGAATACGGTGCACAGCCTTGGAACGGCTACAGAATGGAAATGGAAACACTGCTTTTGCACCTTGCTTTGAAAATCACCATTAAGTGATTTAAAAACGTCTTATAAATTATAACCACGCAGACGGAGGCAACAGAAGCAGTTGTATCCCCAGAGACCTTTGGATATATATGAAAGAAAACAAACAGTCTTCAAAGGTGAGACTGCCCTACTCCCAGGGAAAAAAGGGGGAAGGGGGAAAAAAAAGAAAAATAAAAAAAGGAAGAAAAAAACCCACAGCACCGCAAGAAAGTTATACTTAACTACACAGAAACATTTGTCACACCGCCCAGCACTGACAAAATCCGGATGCACTCAGAAACTACGGCAGCGAGGGAGATGAGGGGAAGAAGAATCCAATCGCCGGGCGCGCGCACACACATACACACACGGATCCACACACGGATCCACGCGCGGAGCCGCCTCACAGGGAGCACACGGACATGCGTGTGCACACCCACCCCCGCACACGTATGTCCCTCACGGACACACACGCACGTCCCGGTCCCACACGGGCACACGGGGTGCGTCCCACACAGCTGTGCGCGCCCGTCCATCGCGGCCGGGGGAGCCCAAGGTTACGGCCCGGCGCGGGGGGGGCCGGCCAGAGCCGCTCCCCCCCGCCAAGGGCGCGAAGCCGCTGACAGACCCCCGTCCCCCCCACACCTCCCGCCTCAATGGTCGCCTCGCCGCTCGCGCCGTTCCCGCCGCCCTCACCTCAGGCGCCGAGGCTCCTTCTTCCTCCTCTCCCTTCTCCTTCCTCCTCCTCCTCCTCACGCCGTGTCTGTGTCTGTGTGTGTGCGACCCGCCCGCCTCACAGCGGCGGCGGCTCCTCCTTCCCCCCCTCCCTTCCCTTCCCTTTCCCTCCTCCCCCCGCCGCCGCGCCCGCCTCAACCCCCGCAGCGCGGAGAGAGACGCGGCAGGGACGGGGGAAACCCCACGGCCGCCGCCTGTGCCGGCCGGGCCGGGCCGGGCCGGGCAGCCGCCGCCGGCTCCCCCCGCCGCCGCGCAG
>JAWWLV010000121.1:967326-993715 GCA_035041135.1 Platyrinchus mystaceus
CGGGGCCGCGGGCGCGGAGCTCCGCCCGTGCGGCCCCGGGCGCGGCGGCACCGCGGGGCTCCCCCGGCACCCCCCGCCCAGCCCGGCCGCGGGCACCGCACGCGTGTGAGGGGAGCGGGGCTCGCGGGGATGCCCGCGCCGCCGAGCCGCTGTTTACTACAGGTATTGGAAGGGCGAGAAGGAAATCCCCCTTCCTTCCCCTCCCGCACCGTGTTCTCTCTCCCGGCTCCCGCCAGGCCTGCTGCCTTCCGCGCAGATGGAGGGGAGAAAGGGATGTTGCAGAGGCCGCTGGAAGGTTCCCAAAGTCTCGCAGTCTTCGCCTCAGAATTACAGCTGGACTCCCTGAGCGAGCCGTGGAGGAGGCTCAGGCAAGCTGAGATGAGCGCACAGGCGGTCTGGAGTGCGGGATTCCCTTTCCCGATGTCCTCGGGCCAGCACTCACACAGCTCATGAGAGCCTACAAACCACTGCCATGGACTGCCCATGTCGCCCTGTGCTCCCCTGTTTGCTGTCAGCATGTAGCAGCTCTCAGTTTCCCCTCATGATATTACGAGAAATGTTTTCCTCCGCATCAAGCAAAAAACGTAAAACACCCACAAAACCAAACAAAGTGCTGAGTTTTACAGCCGAGGCAGGTTCCCCATCCTTTTTCCCGTACAGCCCGTCCTCTTGGACTTTGTTAATGTACTGTGGGGTTTGGACACCTGGGTCCTGATGGTCGACCACTGGGAAGGGTCAGGAGAGGCAGCAGCTACAGCTGAACAAGTTACCTGGGGTGAGCTGAAGCAGCAAGGGAGGAAAATTTAAAACACTTTCACTAGATAGTCATAATAAGGGTGTTGCATTGCCACGAACTACTCAAGTCAGTAATGCAGTGGCCATATCTCAGGCTATATTATCCTCTACCACAGACTGCACAAATCCAGGCTTGGAACGAGACCTCCCCCCCTCTAACACCAGGTGCTGTACCAGGATATGATAAAAAATCATTCTGCCTTCAGGAGCTGCCACAAATATAAATAAGCAAAGGGGTGACTGAGAACAACAGCGGCAGTGACACGTGATTTCAGGGACAGCCTGTCAGCACAGCAGACCTACAGTCTGAGGGGTTTCTGCAACTGAGGCAAGTGTCATGTTAAGCAGATGTTCCTATTTGCTTATGTCTACTCAATTAGAAATTCCTCATGGGCATGGTGGGAGAGGTAGGTCTTTAGAAATCCATGAAGGGCAGCAAGGCTGCAGCTAAAGGCTCGGGGTGGGCGTATCAGGCAAAAGGAGGTGCAGGAAGGAAATAACAAAGAAACCTGCATGAGGAGCACGTGAGCTGGATGAAGGCCAGTATTGCTGGCAGGGCTAAAGGGATCAAGTTAACACACAGGATATAGGAGCAGCAATTATAGCCCTTGAAGGTGGAGGGGACTGGCTTCAATGTGAGATGGACATGGGGTTATTGAAGAGATTTTTAGTTTGTGGTTCCAAAATGTTTGTTTCTAAATGAATGTGAAATGGATACATTTGTGAGTACAAAATTAAGTGTTCTACGTCCTTTTCATTGCTTTTCTTTTTCCTTGCATTTTTTTTTCTTTTGCCACTGGGCTGTATGTAAATTAAGTAAATTATTATAAAAGTAGTAACAAAAAAGCATTGTAATTCCATTGAGGCATAATCACTCACTCACTAGCAAACAGTATTGGATTCTCCTTAGGAATCCCTCTGTGGTTTGTGTTCAGACCTCTAGAGCTTGCAGTCTATAAGTACTGACACTGTTATTCTGGTCCACAACTCTGACTGGCTTTCCCCGTGATTTCTTATCTCCTTTTCCCCAAAAATGGCTACTGTGTGACAGTGGGTCATGGCTGCCTGCCCATGCAAGGAGATTTTATTCCAGGGGAAAATTCAGGCCTATTATCTTCGTTATTGTGGTTCTTAAAACAGTTTTAGCAAAATGTAGGAACTTGAAATGTTTGGGCAACTGCATGAAATGCAGGCGAGTAGTGGCATCTCAGAATTAGTGGAAGTATAGTTTCCTTAGAAAAAGCTGTTCTTTGTTCTTCCACACACAGTCCGCTGTCAGCTCCCTGACCTGACTGGTTCACTGAAAGAAGGGCAGTCATCAAAGGAACGACGGTCAGACCACGGCTCTGCAAGGAAACTGAAGGTACTCACAGGGTCACTTCTAACAGCAAGTGCACTTCACATTAAAAGGTGTTTGAAGTCGTGGAAAGTAGGGCCATATGGTGGGTCTGAAATTCCCCACACGGTTGTGAACGGTAGGGTCAGGCCCACATAGCAAGATGAATTCCCACTTTGTGAGTTTTGTTGTGGTACAACTCTGTTTACACGCTGGGACTTCTAACCACACGGCAGCTGATGACAGCACTTTCATCTGTGGTTCTCCACTAATTTCCTCTAGATTTCAGTGGTCAGTGTGACTTGGCTGGTGAGGGATGAGTTAGTGAATTCAAGAACCTCCAATTTTACAACTAGTTCTTAGGTTGACTTGCTGTCTTGCTGTGGACAACATACAGCTGTTCTGTTTCCTTTTCTTCCTTACAAAATATTAGTATTTCCCCCATTAAGAGTGGCTTGTCAATACAGGACGACATTTGCCAGTTATAACTTTATAAATAGTACGTATAAACGTATGCGAGTGCTGGAAGAGTTCACCCTCATGACTTTGCAAGAAGACTTGGGAAAAGATGAATAGTGCCAACAATTCATGTCAGGTGAAAACAAAATGTCCCAGGGAACACAGCAGAAAAATCCTAACCTCTGAGGTTAAAATGATTGCCTCTAGCAGAGGTAGAGCCCCATATCACCTGATCACGTCAGCAAAAAACTAGAGCTGCTTTCACCTACTCAAGGTGCAGCATATTCAGATTAAAAATATTTTTCCAGACATTGCAAGTTTGGTAAAGTAACATGTTCCTTTGCTTTTATTTTTTTACCTGGTACAAGGGTGCAGGACATTTTATGATGACAACCCCACTGTGTCTCAGAATATCCACACAGAGGAGTTTATTCGCAGTGGTTTATTTTCAGGTTGTTAAGGGAAAATTTTCCTTGAACATGTGCAGTGTTTGAAAGTAGAAACACAGCAGGTATTGGAATTTCGAACATGCAAAATTCAATGAGAATACTGAAACTGTGGGTCTGTGCCATTGGTTCAGAGACAGACGGACAATCTCTGACACATCCTGTGTTGATCTAACACACATTTTCTTACCAATTTATACCACTTATTGGTCAGACCATGATTATTTTATTTCTCAGCCTGGGTGTTCCTAGTTAAGTGTGGAATACTAAGGTAAGTTTCATGTACATAGTTAATCTCTGTTATGAATAGTTGAATAAATGCCTAAATATTTTGCTCTGCTTGCAGGTAGATACTATAATGCTGTGACAGAAATAATTTCAGAGCTAGCAGTGAAAGACAGTTTTCCTTGCTCGCAGTCCTTAACATGTGCAAGCTTAACAAGACACTTTTTGTCTTTTTCAGTCCTTCTCTCCTGTCATCCTGTGCCACAGGTTGTATATCTGCCTAGGCTTTTGGGGAAGGCTGCTTGTGCTCAAAACTTGCAGGGAAGTGCATTAAGATGATGCCCAAGCTAATATGGTGTGCCTTATTAACCTGGGCTCGGTGCTATGTGCAGTGGCTGCAGTGCCTGTAGCTACATAGTTTTACATCCCCACGCTCTCCAGGGAGGACTTTGCTGCTCCTCCTGCTGCCAAAAGGCTCTGCTTGATGTGTTATCATCTGCCACTAATGGTGCAGTGGTTGGTATTGATGGGTAAAACACTGGGCTCAGCAAAGTCGATTGCAAAGCAGCCACTGAGAGCAGCGATTTTCCAAGTCTCACACTGCAGCCAGATCTGTGTCTGCAATGCAAAAGGCAATCAAATGGTCACTGGAGGGGCAAATGGAAGGCTGAAGGGAACATACACTTGATTTCAGGTCTACTTCCAAAAAATGGCGGGGGTGAATAATTTTGATTAAAAGTACTTTTAATTTTTTTGCACAACTGTTTTTGTGAACATTGCAGGACCATTTTGTCGCAGCTTGAGGCAGACAGCAAGCTTGGAATATTTTAGTCTGGTAGTAAAATTTTGGCAAAATACTGAAAGTCTTGGCAGTTTTAACTGTAGATGTCTCTAACAGCTCTCCCTTGCAAAATGTTCAGCTACACAAATATTTTGGTTAGGCAGAACAAAGCAAAAAGGAAAGAGATTTTCCTCTTGGAGCTTTCCTTTTTTCTCAGGGTTTTGGTTTTTTCCCCAAGTTTGTTCATTTTCCATACCTGTAAATACCATCCTGTTCCTGACCTTCATGGTCCCAAATCATTTGTATCAGCTGTGATAGCTTTGGTTTGTGCACCCATATCCCATCAAATGCTTTGATTTAAAAAACAAAAAAAAAGCTGAGGTTACCTTACTGAGTGCTGGCCCTCCTAAGCAGCAAAATTTCTCCCAGTATCAGATCTTTGTTTCATTACAAAATAAAATTATCTATGATCATTTTTCAGACAGACTGTTAGCTTCTTCCTAGGCTTTTCAGGAAGCTGCACATACAAAGATTGATATCATAGGAATGAGTGGGAACAAAGGGAATGTTTTTCCTCTGCCTGCAATATAATATTAATGACAGACATTACAATTAGTATTTTTGAGGTCTTTCTTATTAAAAGGAGTGAATATTACTAATCAAAAGTGCTACAGTGGGTCTGTTCAGGATGCTAATTAGCCTCTTCATTGTGCTGGGATATATTTATCTTCAGGCTTGTGCTCCAGGTCTTCTGAATACAGCAGGACAGAAGCATAGGGCTTGAGAAGAGTCCCTCCAGAAGCTGGAAAATGCAGCAGGGAGGAAAACAGAGCTTTCAGGATAGTGCTGCTAATTAGATTGTGTTTTTCCGTTTGGACATTAGGAAAAAAAAGGGTTCAGTTTCTTTGCCTGGTTTAATGACAAGAAATTAAATTTAGCATTGAGCAATACTTTTTGAATCTTTTAAGGTACCAGTATCTCCACCTTCAAAGAAAATGGCATCAGAATCAAAAACAGCACAGTACTGTTTAAGCCTTTCAGACAAGGAGCCAGTCAGTGTTTATGTGTGTGAGACAAGGATCTCTGTCCTTCATCAGCATCCCTGTTCCCATCCACTGTGACCTGAACAAGATTTGTTGCTGCCAGGCTTTACTATGTGCTGGAGTCAGCAGCCCAAGGAGGCAGCCCTGGGGCTTCTTTCTCACTTTCAAGAGCTCATCTCTCATTACTGTCTTTAGAAGAGCAAAGCCACACTGACCCAATAGAGAGGAGAGAGTGCATTTCACCTCCAGTTTCTCCCTCCATGTATTTATGCATTGCCAGTGAGGCTAAGATTGCCTGCTGAGCTCTCAAATCTCCTTGTGCTCCCTCCTCTCATCTTCCTGAGTGTCTCTGCAGTGGTGCAAATCAAGTTGCCTTTTGTCTAAGTGTTCAGGGAAGCTGAAGGGGTTTGACACTGCCTGCAAGTAAATGGTAAGAGCATCAACACAAGGCTGAAACAACAGTATTCAGTGTTGTAAATGATATATAGAAAGACAAGCAGATTGCATAAAACCTGCTCTTTGAAAATCATAAAGGAGAACTTATTATGAATTGTTATAATGAATTGTAACAAATCTGTGCTCAATCAGAAGTACTCCACTTTAATTATTAATGCAAAATGCAAGGATTTTTCAGTTCAGGATTTTTCTGTCTGAAGAAAGACTTCAAAGAAGTCAATGAAGACAAAAGCAGTCCAACCAATGCACTTTTCTGTGTGATTTGTAGCTTAGCAGTTGACTATCCTTTGTTTTCAGTCCCATCAAATGTGTATCTGAATACTTGTGATTCATCTATAATGATGGAGGCCAATTTGCCATCAGTGAATTTCCGTGGGAAATCCAAAGTTTCTCCCTAACATTACCAGCAAGTTTTTGCATTAGCCCTTCAACGTAATCAATGAAGTCTAGAGAATCTTCAGTTGGTGGGTTTTATGTTTTTAATCATGGATTATATGAAAGGCTGAGAGAATTGATTTTGCTCAGCCTGGAAAAGAAAAGGCTTCTGGGTGACCTAGTTGTGGCCTTCCAGTACCTGAAGGGAGCTTACAGGAAAGATGGAGAGAGATTATTTACAAGGGCCTAGAATGACAGGACAGGGAGGAATGGCTTCAAACTAAAAGAGAGTAGGTTTGGATTAGGTATTAGGAAAACATTCTTTGCTGTGAGGGTAGGGAGGAACTAACACAGGTTGCCCAGAGAAATTATGGATACCCCACCCGGGGAAGTGCTCAAGGCCAGGATGGATGAGGCTCTGAGCAACATGGGATAGTGGAAGGTATCTCTGCCCATGGCAGGGGGTAGAATGAGATGATCTTTAAAGTCTCTTTTTAACCCAGACCATTCTATGATTCTGTGACCCAATGCTTGCAGTGGAAGGTCCCTTCTAGACCTGTGTAAACATTTTCTGTAGCTGCTTCTCTGTATTTTCATTAGATCTTATAGGAAATGTAACTTAAACAATAACATTACTTTGTATACCCCTCCTACAGACATACCTTCCTATTCTCCCTTTTCCAGGGCTCAGATTGTTTGTCTTTCTCAAAACTTCCCTGAGAAATTTTTGCATAATGTCAATGCAGTGAGCATTTAGATATCATCTGAGTCTGCATGTGCATTAGTACAATGCAAGTCTTAGTGCATGTGCAGTAACCAGAGGCTTTCCATGCTACTTCAACGTCAGAGATGTCCCTTGAAGGTGGCAGTGTATGTAATCAGACTGGGATTCTGGATAGAACAGCGAAGAAACAAAAAATCACATCAGCATAGTGTCTGAATATCCTTGATATTTCAGTTCTGCTGCTGCTTGTCACATTTGTCCTGTGGTACCACTGCAGAAAGTCAGTGACATCAGAGGGACTGTCCTGTCTTTGCTCCCCGCCCAGGGGAGGGGTCCAAGCCCCCCCGGGAGCAGCCAGCCGTGTTCTGTGTGACAGCAAGTGCGTGTTGTGCACTTCACCTGACAGCAGCAAGGCAAGAGGCTGCCTGCCGCTGCAAGGAGAGGGTGGGAAGGACAGTGCAGGGTACCTGTGTGCCAGGGGGGCCCGAGTATATTAATGCCACCCACTGCTGAGCCATCTGCAGGTTATTACACATGGTAGGGACTTGATGGACAGTCAGTTATTAGAAAGGAATCACACCAAGTCCACTGCAAGGGCTTAAGCGCATCTCCTCCTGCTATGCTCTTATTTATCTCTTCACCTCACATCCAGCTTTTGTTTTTAATTCATATACTGGCAGTGACACATGGCAGGAGTCCAAAAATGCATAAGACAGCAGCTGGTTGGGCCCCAAAGGAACTGTCTTTTGGCAGTAAATGTGAGGAGCAGATAGCACACCACACTTTGGTAGGTACAGAGCAAGTTGGTCACTTGAATGTTTATGTAGGTGCTTGCTGCAGGGCACGTTACTTACTCAGCCATGCCAATGGCAGTCATTCCCTAGAGACCAGTGAGGTGGGGATCACACTGCTCTGATGTAGTATGGACAGTGAGTATCCTGCACACACCAGGCTCACACAGGAGAACTGCAGTTACCCACCTCCTCCCTCCTTTTGACATGAATAGTTGCTACATCCTCTTCTTGAATAATTAAACTCCAGCTGAATAATTCAGAGTCTATTCAGATTGTCTATTGTCTGGTGTTGAGCAGGAGTTGGCTCTCTGCAGCACCACACAATGGTGTAGTGTACTTAATAACTCCAGAGGTAATTTTTTCACTAGAAGGCCACCAGTGAGTTTTTTAATTTGGTTTGGATTTTTTTTTTCTCTTTCTCTCCTCTATGCTCATACTGCCTATAACCCTGTGCCTTGAGGTATCAGTAACCAACCTGGCCATGCCACAGAGTGGGAAGCAGTCTCTATCATCAGACTAGTAAAGAAAAACTTCATTCAAACATCACCTGGGCAACAACTGCATCAGAAAAACACATGTGCTGTCCTTACTAGCAGCCTTCAGACACTGAATTTCTTCTCAGTCTAACAGTTTTATCCTCTGACCCTAAAGAGCTGACAATGGATGGGCTTGAAGGAGCTGGAGAGAGGCTCTTTTGATTGCAGCCAGGAGGAGCTGAGATGCAAAGGAAGGTTCCCACTTCTCTCAAGTGTGAATCTGCTGTGAGAGGCACGTCAGCAATCTTTGTCCCCACCATTGCCTCAGTGGGGTGTGCTTCCCCTGAACTTGGAGTACAAAACCTGATCCTACTTCTCAGCTTGATCCCAGGCTGAATGAGGAGTGTGAGGCACTGACTGAGCTTAAAACTCAGCACTCCCAGCCTCAGAACATACTCAAAACAGATAGTAAAAAATACTGTTTCTGTATTCCCTTGTTGTCATCCTCTACTCCCCCTCACTTTCCTTCCAATCGTCTGTTACTGCTGCTGCCTCCCACTCCAGACCACCCACTACAAGCCTTTCCCCCCTGTTCTGGTAGCCCAGCTAAGGAAGGGGCTCTCCCTGTGGAGCAGTGAGTCTGCCCCAGCAGCACAAAGGGATTTGCAGCAGCAAAACCAGGTCCTCACTGTCTCTGAGGAGCAAAGACAGGTACCAAGTCTGCAGCAGAAGCTGGACACAGAGCACAGGGGATGCTAAGCAAGCAGTTCTGAGCAAAGCAAGTCAAATAAATTATGGATGCAACTTCACCAGTCTCACCAGCTCTGCCAAGGATGGATTTGGCCCAAGGAAGCAGCAGGAGGGCAGCACATGGAGAAGTCAGAGCCTGGGAAGCAGAGAGCTGTGCCCTCCACCCCACACTGACAACGCTGTGCACACACAGGAACAGCCACGCAGCTCCACGACTGCTCATCTCCAGTTCTTGAACTCTGTAGTATCACTCCTCAGACTAAAACCTTAATGAGTGCTTGCCAAGTTCTTGTAATCACACCAAATTTCATAATTTAAACATGTTTTGAAGCTCCAGAGGAAAAAAACCCCTTACATCAGTGGGAACCAGCCATCTGGAAAGCTTTGGAGTCTTCTCTTGCTCATTTGTTTGTTTGCAAGTCAGCTATTCCATTACTGTAAGTGTAATTTAGTTATTTATTTAATTTTAAAGTTTTTAGGTTACAACATGAGTTTTAACTAACAGATGAAGGCACAACCCAAGCAGGGATAATTCACCACTATGAAAATTAAATGATTCCTGAATGAGGTATGAGGTTTGTTGTTCTGCCAAGGTATGATCCATACTGTTACAACCCCTTACTTCTTTCTAATGCTCTTTGCACAATAGTTTCTTTTAATGACAGTTTTCTCCTGTCTCCAAAATTGTAAAAGAGGAGTAGGGACTTCAACTTAGGGTACAACAGAAGAGACAGAATCAGCCTTACAATGACCTATTAAAAATATCATTGGTCAAATCCTCAAAAGAAAAAGAGATAGTGATACAAAATGCCTTCTAAAAACATTCTTTGGAATATGACATGAACCCTGACTGGGGTGCACTGTAAATTCTTACATTATGTATTACAAAATGTGCCAGCTCTGCCTTCATACAAAATCCAAACTGCTTTAAATAAGTGATTAGGTTGTTCCTTCCACTTTCACACTTTTTTAAAATTTATTTTAAATTAATTATCCTTGCTGACATGAGTTTATGCACTGTATTATTCCTTCCTTTTTCTGAACAGTGATTTTGCTGTTGTTTTTGTTGTCATTTTTGTTTGTTTTAGTGGTCCTTTTGAGGCACTTAAATGAGAAAATAGAGTCAGGAGTATTGAACACAAATTAAAGCAAAGGAAAAGAGGGACTAACATGGCAATTACAATAGCAAGGATGACTTTTGTGGAAAAGAATTCAGCACAGGCAGAGGAGTGGAAGGACACAGAAAAAACAATAATTACAAGAAAGAAGGAGAAGACACAGTAAAAGATAAGAGATGTCAAGAAAGTGTAACACTGATGCAAAAACTACACAATAATCTGTTATAATGAAAAGAGAACCATTGGATTGCAGAGAAAACTGAAAAGGAAGCCAAAAGAATACACAATTTTATTCCCAAAGCAATTTAGAGGCCAATAAAGTGTCAACTATAGAACAAAATTGAATATTCCTTTAAATGACAGGATATATGACCTTGGAGGAGAGGGCAGCAGTTTTCAGGTTGGCTTTTTTTCCCCAGCCATATCTCAGACAAAAACTGTAAGTGTTGAGTAAATTTTTAATTGAGACTATAAATGATTTACATGTTCACAGCAGTGCATCCCTCCTTCCTCTACCACCAGTGAAATTCTTTGAGGAAGCAGCAAATCTTGATTTCTAGTGTCATTGTCATAAATAAAGGCTATTCCTCTAAGCTTTCTCTACTTTCTGACATTGTTTTGTGCCCCCTGTGAAACAAAGCTCCAGTTGAGAAGTTTCTCTTTGGAAGTGGAACATGGCAGTATTTTGGTGGAACGTGGCAACCTAATGAAAATATCTGTTTGTAGCCTTAGGAGGCAAAAAGCCCAACTGTTAACATTTGGATGTTTCCACAATTAACATTTGTATGATCTTACATCTTAATGTGAATACATTTGAATGCTTTTGGGTGCTGCATAATAAAGAGCCCGTTACTAAACTTAGCAGCACTTCATGTAGATTAGACATTATAATTGATGCTTACAGAACAGGACCCAGAGAAATTAATTTTATGTTGCTCTGATTTCACTGGTTTAAATTAAAGAGTTACAAAAGGTCTTTATACCACGGGGAAGAAAAAAAAAAAAGTTCATGGGTGATCTCAATCGTGTTTATTTGTTCTCTGGAAGTGAGTGGATGTGTTGTAATTCCTGCCCAGGGTGAGCTTTTCCAGGCTCACTTCCCTGTGCTGCATCGGAGTTCAGCCTCCTCCTCAGGCATCCTTGGTCTCAGGCACATTCCCTTTTTCCCTGCCCTCAGTTTCAGTTCTTGTATATTGACAGCATTACAGCCTGGAATGACACCCTTGTCCCAAAACACCCCAGATCAACACTGCTCACCATGGGCTTTTCTTCAGTCCTGTAACCATCCTTTTCCAGCGTTAAGGCCTTGGACATATCATGGGATTTCAGCTCACAATTCAGGAGCAACAGCAGGAGAGGTACAACAATCCACACAACAATCCTCCTTAGCTGGCCTACCTAGACAAAGAAACAACCTGAAATCCTTGTGAACTGGTACATATTCCTCTGCCTCCCTTCCCATCCCTGATCCTCTTCAGTCATCATTCAGCCCTTCCAAGGGCTCCAAATCTGTGCCAACCTCTCCTGGGAGTCCAGTCTTTAGTAATTGTCCAGTCCAAGACCCAGCTTCATGCACAAAGTTGGGAAGAGGAGGGCTTTACGCAGGACAGAAATACTCTCCTCTCTTTTTTCAGAGCCTGCTCATGGTACAAAAAGCCTCTTTAATGATCAGCCTGGACAGATCTGCTGGCACTGCGTTGTGCCTTCAGCAGAAGAAAGACTGCCAGAGGCACACAGTGCAGATGATTCATCCTAGTCAGGCTGGAACCTGTGTAGTGGGATAGATAACCCAAATCATCCCAGTATTATCTTGTACATGGGAGACAATTTACTGTCTGGGTGCCAGACCTGAAGTCAAGCAGTGAGATTTACAGCTCCAGAGCCAGGGATGTAATTCAGCTGCTGCTGATCAATGAAAGCCTGAAGTAGATGGAAAAGCTGCAGGATTGTACTAAGGTAGGAAGGCCCTACCCCAAGCACAAACTGCAGCCCTGGGCATCTTCTTCCCAGGCAGGTGCCACAAGGCTCCAGATCTGTCCTTGAAAGGCAAAGTGGTACCACCACATTATAGAATCAAGGAACGATTTGGGTATCTGATCCCAGAAGACAACTTTGAGTTGTGCTGAATTCACCACTCTTAAGATACTCCTCCTGCTGTGAAAGGAGAGAAACCTCATCCTTCTTCCCATATACAGTGAAAGAGTAGCACAGATGATATTTGGTCTGCCAGGAAGGAAAAAGGAACACCCTGAATCTAGAATTTAACTTCAGCACAAATAATCCTGAATCAACACCATCAATGAGCACTGGCAGTGCTAATATGAAATTCTGCCCAAGCAGTTCTTAGTAAAACTTGCCCATTCCAAACACTCTAATCTAAAATTATGTTTATCAGGAAAGTCATAAAAGCAGGAACTCTAATCACCAATGTTTGATGAATGCAAGGAATAGATAAGATTTTTGTGTGTGTGTCTGGAATCCCTAGTTAAATAATGGCAGAAAAGGGAGGTGAAGACAACAACAGGCAGGGGAGAACCCATAATCAGGCCTCATTAATACTATAGTTAATTGATTTTCTGCTTAGATTCCAAGGAGGAACTGCAAGGTTTCTTTAAGGTGGGTAATAGGTTAGCAACTACTGGAGAGGGAGATACTTGTGTGTAAAGAATGTGACCTTTTCCAGTTTTGAAAACTATTTGTTTCAAAAGTGAGTATGAAACTCAGTGGTGCAATTTTCACAGACTATTTTAAGCCTTAAAAGAAATTTTATTCCTCAACTTTGTATGATCAAAACCAAAAAATTCCTTGTTTGTGACACTTTCCTTATCCTTTTGTCATATCTGGGGAACCATAAATTGAGGAATCCAGCCTTACTCAACTCTGTCTAATCGCTTGGCCTGCATTTTATTCCCTCTTCATGTGTGGTTCAGATGTACTGACTAGTGAGACACAGAGAGAGAAGCACAAATTATTTTCCCAGAATGAAAAAAGGGACAATAAAATCCCAGTTACGACTCCATTTGCCTACAGAGAAACCAAAACAGCTTGAACTGCTCTAAATCTCAGCATTTGTCTACACAGTGCTGGTTTAATTCAGCTCAGTTAAACTATCCACACTTTTAAGTGGTTGGTGCTGACTAAGCTTAAACAGAAGCAATACAGTGCCAGAAGGGTTGTCCAAGAATATTATCAAAGCAATGGTCTGTCTACACACACAAATATGTTTAGACAGGATATAATAGGACTTAACCTGTCTTTTGGGACATCTTTACCTGCCTTGCATCCATATGAGGGTAACCTCCTACCTACCTACTTACAAATACAGCCTCTGAAACGCTGCTGGATACTGGGTACAGTAGAGCACACAGCCTGTGTGCTTTAATTCTTGTCTTGAAGGATGAAACACAAACAGAACTGCAACATCCTACACACCCCCAGCCTTGATATGCCCATTATATTAGTGCTGAATTCATCCTAATATTCCAAATCCAAGAGTAGTGTTTCCTTAGAAAGCTAACTTTTTTTTTTTCCCTTCTAAAACCTTTTCCTATTTATACACTGTTTCAACAGCTGTGCCTTATTCCTCACTCAACATCCATTTTCCCTTAAGAGGGATAATTAATTTAGAACTCCAGGCAATAAGACATAGGTGAGAAACCAGCTTTCCTGGTGTTGCCTTTCTTTTCTTAACCATTAAACAGTGCAATTCTGCCTCACGTTTACATGGGAACGGGGGAATACACCTAAAATCAAAACCAGACAATAATTCCTTTTAATGCTATGCTAACATAGTGAAACACAGGAGGAATTGCAGGAGTCTACTGCAGTATTCATCAACTCTTAGGTACTAAAAAGTCAAGAGCTGACAAAATTAGGCTTTGATGTATCATCTTCACTTAAGCAACCCCATGCTTGCCCAAGAAAATAGTTTCAAGGAGTATTTTCAGGAACTTTGGGTACAGTAATACTTCAGAGATTTCTTTTTCCCATCAGAGCAGACCAGCCTGTTTGTATTTATTTAAGCTTTTCTCTACATGCTCCCTGCTCTGTAGTCCTGAAGGCTGCCAGCACTCAGGTGCTCCAGTTACTGGGTGAATCTCAGCCCTTCCTCTCGAGATGAGAGATGCAGAAAAATCAGTGACATTGCAAAAAGGCAAAAACGGGTCCGCAGGGTCAGGGAGCTGTCAGGGTAGGTACTTTGTCTCAACTGGTCTTAGGGTGTTGTTGACCCTTACAAAGAAACTCATCCTCTGTGACGGGAAAATAAGAAAAGACGAAACTGGGGAAGACTTGACGTTATCCTCCTCTCAGTAGGGTTTTAAATCCTCAGTTTTCCCATAATCTCAGAGATGACCTCCCTTGCTGCCTTGGGTTACCTTGGTGCTAATCAGGCTTGTCCTGATATCTCAGGGAAACTGCAAATGCATGCAGGTGTCATGATAGGGCATAAGTGCCCTGAGAACATGTAAGTGGGCACATACTGATGATCTCAGTTATCAAGATTTGTGCTCATGTGCAATCAACAACCCCTAGACTTGAGGTCAAATATCTTTTGATTTTAGTGCATACAAAAGCCTGTTCTTGATGTTGTAATCAAGTGTGTGGAGTGGTTTGTTCCATACCCTTCCTGCAATCAGTGACTTCTGCCAGCCTATTTTTTGCGTGATTTCCCTTCAGGGCTAAAACACCGGCCGGGATGGTGAAAAATATATTCCCTATCTCCCCCCAACACCCAATAACGGCACAGTGTACGAAGCACGGAAGTGAAAACATCCACACAAAGACCGTGAGTCTACCTGGACTCCTCTTTTAATAAAATCCAGGTGATTCCATGTGATTCTACCTTTCCAACACAGCATGTGCTCACGCTGTGTGCATTGAGTTTGCAGACGCTACGAGAGCAGCTTTATGGAGAGGGGCTTGCGGATGAGAGAGAGAGAGAAACCACACTTCCAGTAAATAAAAGCATCGCCCACAGAGGACCTCTCAACTCCTAGCAGTGACCTTGGAAATTGGAAGGACACCCACGGCCTAGACAGGTAAGGGAATTACATTACTGATAATTTTGTGGTGTTTTTGTGCTTTCTTTTCTGCACAAAGAAAGAGCAGTTTGCAAAACCGTGTTTCAGAAGAACTGGATCTGTCAGCTGCGACAATAGCTGGGGGAAGATTTAAATAAAATAATAGGTGTTTTTCATCTTTAATGTCTATAATTAGTTAATGCAGTGTAAAAACCAGCACATCATTGCTCTTCCTCTCTGCACTGTAAAAAAAAAGCAAACCAAAAAAACACAACAAAGAGAAAACATGAAAACCCTGTATTTTGTTAGCTCATCTTTTAAGAGCCTGATTCCTGTTTAGTAACGATGCATTCAAATGAATAATTTAGACCTTTGATGACAACTTTTCAAGAGCAGTTTTATCACAGTCAGACAGCTTCCCGTTTTTGACCATATAAACACAAGACAGAAACCACCACTGCCATTATTAGTTTTGGCTCATCTTCCTGCTGTTTGCATAGGAAAGCCCCCTATTTTTTTTTTTCCTGGTAGTGAATTAGCATCGTTACTTTTGGAACTTCCTGATTGTAAATGCTGAACCAAATGTATTACCATAAAAGAAAAAAAAAAAAAGTCCTGCCTTGTACCAGCACTTCCAGAGCTGCAAAGCCAGGCACTCCTGGGAAATGCTAGAACTATGTTTGCACTGTCTTAATTTTGCAGGTTATTACTTCTGTGTTCTTAGGCATAGCCAGTAAACCTTCCTGGTAATAACAGCCTTGCTTACAACACACCCAGTGATGCCACATTTGCTCACACAGATGCTGGAACAGAAATCCATCCCTGCTCAACAAAGTGTTTTCCTTTGTTGACAATACTTTTGATGGCAGTTAAATTGAGCGTAAGGATTAGTTTTTAAGGGCTTTATGTTTAGCAGCACACAATTGCTGCACATTCTGCTACTCACACCAATAGCCTCACAGGGGATAGTTTTAAATTGAGCACTGTGTCTGGTCCTTTCTGTTATGGATGTATGGATCTAGCAGGTGCCAGGAGTTCACCTTGCCCTGCATGCAACATCTCAGCTGAAGGCAAAACCAGCTCCAACCTGGTAAGAATTTTTCCCATCCCTGTGGATTTTTTTCAGGTTGTAGCTTGCCATTTTGCTTTGTTGGGGAAGGGTATTTATTAAAAAGCATTCTGAAACTGAGAGATCAGCTAAAACTGCCACTAAACATTTAATATTCCCTTCCACATGTTCATGGAGATCTTTTTTCCCCAGCTTTTCCTTCGAACCTTATTGATTCCTGTTATAAACATAATCTTATGTAGGTGCACACCCTGCATAAGGTGCCAAGCTGCACAGTGTTCTGTTGGATTCAGTAATAGGCTTAAATTTAGCAATTTTCTGATTGGAAATAATGCCATTATTCATGTGCCCTTGTACCAATTCCCAAGCTGCCGCCTGGCTCTCTTGATAATATGACGTTCCTGATGCACATTATCTCAGAGGTCAATGCAAAAGAAAAGGTGTTATACAACTCTCAAGAACAAATCCTCCAAGGAGGAGATATCAGATAGGCACAAAAAATGTTATATACTAATCTTGGCACAACATCTGCTGGGTCCTTACACACTTTAAATGTATACTGTGCTGCCTGTACTGGGTGTTACTTACAGCTGAGACATCAGCACTCGTTCGGTACATGTAATATAGTCAGTGGGATATCTGGCCACAGGAATGGTAAAGAGCAGTGGGCTAATGGGATGAACTGGGGGGAAGATGAGCTTTTTCTTATTTTTGAGGTTATTGAAGTTTTTGTTAGAGCTTATGTGAGTAACCTGCAAAGGCAAATACCTAAAGGTGGCAATCTAAATCCACAAGCATTGAGCAGTGGCAGTCAGTTTGTATTCAGAAGTTTGCTTCCCTTACCGACCCAAATTTAAAATTTTGAGTTCAGTTGTTCAGTAGCCTGGTTGCTACACCTGAAAAAAAGCAAATGCTAAAACCACATCAGCACAACAGTCTGTGTGTGAGCACAGTGTAAGCTGGAGGTGTGAGAGCCATCCTTGGAGTAGTTTGGGTACCAGAACACCCATTAGTCTGCTCTGAGCTCCCTGCTGCTGCAGCCAAGCACCTCCCAGCAGCCATCCTTCCTCCTGCCTCCCTGCACTACAGCCCAGGCACAAGCCAAGGCTGACACTGCCCGGGGGGAAAGAGAGAGGCTGTGCAGCTCCAAACAGCTGGCACAGCCTGGGATAAGGAGCCACCAGCACATCAGTGTTAATGGGGACGTGAGCACCTTCAGGCCTCTCCCCACCCCCCTGGACTTGCAGATTGGAGCCTCTTCATTTACTGAGTGCATGCAATTCTGTGTGAAAGCTGGGAGGACCTGGAGATTAAAATATTTGATTTGCCTGAGCAGAAAGGACTTACTGACACAAACCAGGGCCTGTGATGAGATCTCGTTTACCAGGCAAGTGCAGGGCTGGAAATCAATGCACCAAAATTGCTGTGACCAGAAATTAGACTCACTTAGTGAACAAAATTCATTAGAACAAGCTATGTCTCACATCACACCTTTTGCATGACTGATCTAACACTTCCTTCTTGCTTTCTCCCAGAATGACCCCTTTAGAGCAAAACATTTATAGTGTTACTTGTAAAAATTCTGAAGTAGAAAATAATAATAAAAAAATGGCAGTCCTTTTTAATGAAGCACTCACTAATAAAGACTTTAATTAAAATGGTTTGAAAAACTTAAAAGACAACTCAGAAAACCACAAATGTGTGCAGAAACTCACTTGTGCAACATCTTTAGCAACTGCTTTTAAAGAACCTATGATGGGAACTCTTTATATTAGAACTTTTTTTTCCTTGCTCCTTTCCCCATAAACATCAATTGCCCCACACTTGCATTGGTCATAGCCTTATTAAACAGGTAAAAAGATTTTCTTACCAGCACCATGCTAGGAGTTATTCTGCAAAAGTGATGTGAAGTTGAAGCAAGAATCTTTATGAATCAGAGATGCAGCAGACACAATAGCAGGAGTGTGTGAAACTGTAGAACAAGGGGATAGACAGGAGCTGGTGACTGGATTACTAATAGAGCTGGGAACAGGAGTGGGAGAGAGCTGTGAAGTATCAGTATCTAATAAACTCAGTGTACATCTCATGCTAATATGCCTTTCTTCTGATAAAGCACAGAAGGCCCCAAGGCCCTGCTCACAGAAAGTGGCGTGGTGCTGCTGACTAACAGCACCTCTGGCTAATTTAGGCAAGCAGATTAAAATAAGCCCGATAAAAAAGCAACAAAAGGAAAGATTTATGTCCCTTGTAGCTTCCTTTCAAACTGATATCCTTGGGACGGCAAATGAGAGTTGGCAGGACCACCAGTTTGTGGTACAATCACCTAGTGTGTATGCTGTATGCACAGCTCTGTGAAGCACATTTTGAGGGGCTGATACTTCTTTTCTTTCTCTCCACTTTTCCATCCAAACAGAAATATCCTCCAGCTAGTGCTCATGCCAGCAAGAATAGCAGTACATATACTTGCAGATAGAGGAGAAAAAGTTTCAGTCTACATAGATACGTGTATGTATTGCTGGCAATCAGGGACAGTGAATTGCCTGCTCTCTCCTAAATCCTCACCCAGAGCTCAGCTTTCACCAGAACACACTAACCCTGTGTGGTGCACAAACCTGCCAAGCCCTTAGGCAGAGCTATATAATAGAAGTTCATTGCCAGCAGATTAAAATTCAGTTTAACACCTATTTGCCCACACAGAGCTGAAGGGGTGGCAAAGAACAAGTCTTTCATTAGCACTCTGCTGTGCTGCCCTGTAGACCCAGGAGCTGATAGTGGTTATTTATATCTTTGGAAAGTGGGTATAAAATACAGAAATGATTACAGCTGGGCTTAGACTGGGAGACAAAGGTGT
Organism: Platyrinchus mystaceus; assembly: GCA_035041135.1. NCBI lineage: Eukaryota > Metazoa > Chordata > Aves > Passeriformes > Tyrannidae > Platyrinchus > Platyrinchus mystaceus. The sequence continues at coordinate 986,046 of JAWWLV010000121.1, forward strand.
GTTGGCACACCCCATGGTACTGGTGCACTGGGATTTGGGATGTGAGACTGGGCAAGGGGTATGTAGGGCACACATGCCAGGGACAGAGCAAGTGGTTCACTTGGATCCAGAAGCTGAGAGATGCTGTGTGATCCTATGGTCCTATCGTGGCGCTGGGAAGCATCCAACAGTGACAGGCAAGTCCTCTGAGTTGCACCAGAAAAAAGGTTTTGTTAGGAAGAAACCCTCTTCTGACATGGGAAGCATATTATTCTTACTAATAAATAATATTTTTTTAAAAGTCAATAGGAACTGGGCTTTTAATTTCTGAAGGCAGAGGTCCAGAGCTATATAACAGTACTTGACTTTTCATTGCAACTGGTTTCAAACTGGCATTTAAAGAGCCCCATTCTTAGTGCAGACCTCTTTTTCAAAGAGTTCAAAGAATAATAGGGACTAAGTTGCTCTTAAAGCTTTACTGCAGGTTATTCATCTGCACGTCCCACACATTTGGTAGGCAGGATATTGCATTATATTTGTGTTTGCCTTTCTGATTTAAGCAATAGCAGATCTTTCCTAGGAAAGCAACAGTATTTAACTAGTGCTGAATTAGAATGACATGGAAGAAGCTGCTTTTACAAGGAAAAAAAAAGAAAAAATTCCATTGATTAAAGTTACCAGTTTCAAATTACTTGTTCAAAGTTCATCTGCTGAAGTGAAAGCCCCCATAAAAAATAACCTACAGTAAAAAGTGTATGCATATAATTTGCATAGCTGCCACTCAGAGCCAGACATGGTAGAAAATAAGAGGTTATGTGCTATTCCAGCTCCAACCCCAAACCTCTACTGCTTCCATAGTCACAGCACAGCTGGAGGTTTTTTGCTAAATTTGTCAGCAGTGAAGCAGGGAATGACCAAGAAAGATGAAAACAGCATAATTAGACTTCAGGCTTTGCATGCCAGGGATGGGAAGCAGAGCTCAGCACCCCTTCGGAACCAAAAGCTCATCTCAAGAAGTATCACAAACCCAGGCAAAAAAAAAAGGTGTCACTAAGTAGTTGCATTCCTATTGTACTTCTGAAAGAGTTGAAACCAGCTACAAGCTGGATTTGAAACTAAAATGCTGCATGCTGGTTTGTTTTCCAAGTGTCTACAAATGTTGCACTTTTAGGTGATTTAAAAAAAAATATTGGGGAAATCTAGCAAAGCTTTTTGCAACACTTTCAGCAAAGCTGTGCTTCAGGGGTAGAGAGGTTATGGCACATTTTTTGAATGGTGGATTAACATTGGGTAGGACTTTTCATGAGTGCCAAATCCTTCAGCATTCTAGGTTTTCAAAGCATATTTTAATTTTGAAAATTTTGCCCATTTATCCCTTATCTTCCTTAAAAAAAAAATCACTTCACTTAGGGGAATATTTCTTAAAGTGGATATTGAGAAAAATGCTACTCTGAACTGAGGATCCCCAGTCTTTCATGAAATCAATACTGTGTGTTAGTTGCCCTCCCCATCTCTGAAAAAAATGAAGTCATAAATCTTTCTGGCATCTCTATTCATTCTCCTAATTACACTGTATAATGCTGATGAACAAAGCAAGCTTTTTTTTTGCTAAATTGTATGTCTGGAGAGGCTTGTGAGGGGGACTGTGTAGTCGTGGAGATAAAGCCTCTAACTCTACATTAATATATAGTGGGGAAAAAAGAAAAGAAACTGGAGCAGCCATAAAGTATGGAGTACAAGATACACCTTGCATTAGCATTTCTGAGCTGAAGGAATGGGCTATCAAGATTTAGGTGGCATAATATTCTGAATTCTATTTTAAAAGTATCATTATCATCAGAGAACATTTAATACAAACCCTTCCTATGGATTCCCTGCAGGAATAAGGTGGCCTAGCTAACAAAGCCTTGATTTATTCAATAGAACATACTCCTTTTCCCTTTCAAAATGCAGACAAGGCACCTACTGCTACCATGGTTCAGCTGCCACTGCACAAATGTTCCTTTATATCCAAGGAGCACCTGGGTGCTATTGCATGTCCTTATGTACAATGGTCTCCATTCACAGACCTTGCAAGAAAGAGCAAACAGGGACACAAGCAATTGCTAAACACACAGGAACTTATACAACTCCCACAGACACACCATTTCCCACCCCCTGCCGGGATTCTCACATAACAACATGTCAGCAGGCACGTGAAGGAAGTCAAAACAAGAGCAGGATTTGTTGCCTTAGCTCTTCCCTTTGCAGCCTTGCAGGAGAGAAGGGAGACAATCAGGGTCCTTGCAACCCATAACCTGTAAAACCTATGTCAGCGCACCTTGACCTGTTCCCCAGATATACTCTTGCTTCTCATTTATCCGTCCTGCCTCATGAAAACACTGTGCCATAGACAGATGTTCATCTGTCATTCGCTTAATGCCATCACTGTGAGCACAAATGCCCCTTAGACCCAATAAATGCCATGGGATTGGGATACACCACACAGCTGGGACAATCCAGCAGATCTTCTGGATCTGGTCTGTGTTTCAGGCTCCCTCTGGCAGTGCACATCAGGGGCAGTCTTTGGGGTGATCTAAAATAGCCTGTCTACAGACTGAGTAGGTCTTACTTATCAGCATCCCAGCGGGTGCTGACCCGCTGGCAAATTCCAGCCCTAAATTAGGCACACGAGGAGCCCCACGGAGTTCAGGGAGACTGCTCAGCTGAGCCAGGCTTACGCACTGGAACTGCAACAAATTCCTGCTAATTGCAGTGAGAGCACGCTTAGCCCAAAGGAAGGGATGTACCAAAAATGTTGAGGAGGATTCTCAGGGCAGGAGTTGTGTCCTTGTGTGAATTTACCTGTGGAGTGTGCTCCAAATATAGATACGTCCTGCAACAAAAGAGACAGAAGCACTAATGGCATCCAGACATCATCCCTATCATCCTGTAGACTGGCTATCTGATCGTTTTCCTGGATCCAGACCACTGTGTTACAGCCCTCCTTGAACCCAATATCTCACATTAGCGCAACAATTTTTCCAAAGGCAACTTGCCAATGACAGTGCATCAAAACCTCCTTTATGAAAGAAGTTGTGATGCCGTTTCTGATACAGTGACCAGAAACCCAACAGGGAGAGAAACACAACTCAGGGAGCATAATTCAGAATTACATTGCTATAAGATGTCTACTTTTTAGTGTAAGACTGATCAGATCATAAATAGTGAAGAGAAACCTCCAGACATTCACCACATAACCTATAAATGCACACGTTACCACGACAATTAGGCTGAAGGCATAGTGGGGTTTGGTACTCGCATTACAGATTAGAACAACCAATCCCTTCCCTTCCCAAAGCTTTCACAACCCGGCCATAAGAAAACAAATCGCAGTGTAGGGAACTGGCAAGTTACAGGGGGTTTTAAAAGAGGAGATGGCAAATAGCTGTGTGTAACATGCAGTGCTTTGCACTGTGTTACGCTATGAAACCCTCCCTTATTTGTCCCTAAACAATTATGCATAAAATAGCAGCCTGTCTTAATGCAGGCTGATATGTGATTTAAAGATGCCTAAATCTAGTTTATAAGCAGCTTCTTTTCTGATTAAGATTAAATAGTATCCTGAGTATTAATCCTTCAGTAGGCTTAAAAGAAAGGAAAATATATAGTGAAAACTCCTTCACTAACCAACAAACATTAGCACCAGGACGGCTACAAAATTGCTTCCTGCACGTCTGTGATAATTCAAGTACCGTTTGTGCTTGCAAAGGAACATGAATAGTTGGTTACTTGGGGACAATACTTGCTCAGCTCACTTTGGAAACAATTTGTGCTACTAAATCATTCATTCCCAGCACTGTGCTCAGCTGACAGTCCCATACATCAGCTCACCTCTGAGGAGAAGATCTCTGTAAGAGTCTTTGAGTGGCACTTCCCCCGCGCAGAACTCTCGTGTTTTGTCCTGCGGCCCGAGACACCGGTACAACACAGCACCACCTCCTTCGATTTTGTCAGACCTCAAGGAAGGCTGGCAATTTCCATTTCCCCCCTAAATACCCAGACCTACTTTCCTTTAAAAACTCTGATCTTTGCATCCCTTTCCACCCCCTTGTACACCACAGTTTCTATAATCATCGTCTTACATAAGAGACCCAGAACCGGGAGCAGTTATTTATCAATGTTTGCGCACCCTCGCTTTGTCCCCAGAGAGCACCAAAATAACCTCTCAGGTCCCCATTCGATACACGTGGGCTACTGCATATCCTTGCAATCAGTGGTACCTGCCATCACCCCAGGGGAGCGATGCTGGGGACAGAGAAAACAGGTCCGTGCTGTTGGGATCACAGGCTCCTTGCCCTGGTGTCCCCTCTGCACTCATGGCAGAGGGTCTGTTCATTGTGCCCTGGGTCCAACACAAAGGGAGACGTGCAGCAAAACGGGGGAGCATCCACAGCCTCAAAGCCACTGCATCACACAAATGTGCACCCAGCCAAAGCCAGTCTGCCTTCCAACTTCACCCATTCTTGTCTTTTATTGTTCATCTGTTTACTTTCAGGTGGCCCTTTTACTGCGCTGTCACTCAGCTGGTTTCTAACTGACCTGGCAGGTTTTCACCGCTCTCTTCCTTCTTGCTGGCAGAGCAACAAAATCTGGGGGATTTATATGCCCCAGCTCCCCACGCAGGAGCTGTGAGTGAAGCCTCCTCCCGAGGAGAGGAAGTTTCTGCTGGCAGATGCCTCTGTTTGAAATGTCCATGTGTGTTTAGGCCCTGATCCATCAGAGCACAGGAGCACTCAGCCTTAGGCACATCCACGTTGCTGTCACCACGCTACATAAAGTAAGGTGGGTATTTAAGTCTTTTGTGGGCTTCAAGCTCAGGTTTACTGTCCTGGCAGCTCTGGTGGCCTGCTGTGCTCTAGGTTGATGATTTACAGAGCAGCTACAGAAGAAAGTTTGCAGCATATACATATTTCTGCAGTGAAAAAGCACAGAATAACTTGCTTAATCCATTCGGGGAAAGGGCTTTTACAAGCAAACATGCATTTACCCTTTTTATTAGGCACTTTGGTCACAAAATTTATGAACTCAGCCATTTTCCTCTGTGCAAAGCACCTGTAGGCAGGAGTTGCTCCAGGAGAAGTCAGTGGTGCATGGTCTGTTAGACAGCCCACAGGGTGCTGGGGCAAGCAGCAGCCTTATAGGGATTCTCCAAAAATTTAGTCACTGTTTCCATCCACTCCTTTTCTTGCCAATATGGTTGTGCCAAGCTCTCCGTTGACTTTGTCACAGGAACTTAATTTGTGGGAAGCAGGTGGGAACTAATGTTACTCCAGAAAGCTGAAGGGGTTTCTGAAGAGGCCAGAGAAGTCTGACAACAGAAATCTAGTCCTCAAAAAAAAAAAAATTCTTCTTAAAAAAAAAAATAAATTGGTTTTATTGTGAAGAAATCTCAACTTATTATGAGCATGCAGCTTTTTTAGTGCAGACAAACCAACATCCCAGCTTGAGCTTTATGTTACTGGTACCCTCCATCAGCTTTGTTCTTTGGGCAAACCCTTTCCTCAGTGAGCTGCTGTAGTCTGGTGCCCTCAAAAGCTGATTGTCCCTGCCACTTGCCAGACCACCTTTCTTCTGTTTCTCCCTTGTTTCTGCAGACATGAGCTCCAAAGACAGTGCAACCCAAATTAAAAGACTTCACTTTTATAACTTGTCAGCCAGACAAAATTAGTTTTGCTGATATGGGAAATCCGCTTGTTTGCTGGAAGAGAGACGGGAAGTGGCCGTGCCAGCTCAGGGTATCGTACACAGCCAGGGCTGGAAATAGCAGCACTCAGCCTCAGAGTTCATCAGTGAGCCACTTCTTCAATAAAATAACCCAAACAACTTCCTGATGCTTCTCTAATCACTTGTCTGAAATTCTTCTCCCCCCACCCACTGATTTGAAAAAGCAAGTCCCTTTCACTTCTCTTCTCTTCAAAACCTAGATTGCTTTTACTGACAGAGTTGAAGACTCTGTGCTTCTTGATTATTCACTTCCACAGTGGTGGTATACAGCAGTGATCAGTAAATCCAAATTTTTCCATTTGAAATGTAAAGCTACCCGGTGTTGTCATCACCTGATCTGTGTTATAATAATGCTCAGTTTTCACCTGACCTTTCGAAATCAGCAGATTCAATTACTTGTAGCATTTGCTGAAGATCCTCCAGGGATCTCACCATAAATTATACTGTATGCCACAAATAGATATGACAACACTAATCAGCAAATTAAATGACAGTGATCATTCCTGCAGAGATACTTAAACATCTGATTGAGCTGGTACATCGGACCCACACAGCCCAGAGCTTCAGCCTGCAAGAGCTCCTGCTCTCATGCACAGGAAATGCTGACCTTGCAAGCAGGATCCTGTAGGTTACTTAAGATGTCTGACAAAAGAAGGGAGAAAAATGCTGATGCCTCCAAGTGAACACCAATGGACATTGATGGATGGTGACTCCAGTCCCTCATTAATATTTTGCTCTGATATTGCCACCTACTCAGCTTTACACAAGTATTTCCTGACTGGCCAGGGCTGGACACTTCCTAATGACCACCCTTTCCCCCAGGCATGGGAGCACCATCACTACCTCAGCACCAAGACACTGCCTCTACCTCCAGGCAGTCCTTGCCAGATGGTCCTAAGACAATTCCTCCTTGAGGTGTATTCAATATCCAACTCAACAGCCATTTCACAGTGGATGGGGACCAAATATTGTCCCACCTCCACCCTCATTGCCCTTCAAGTTTCAGTACCATCAGCTGGCTGCTGCTGGGACTGTGCTCCATGTGCTGTCTGCACAGTGTGGCAAGATTAAAAATGCTGGGCAGGAAGGGCAGGATGCAGAACAACGAGGCTGTTGGGTGCAAAAGGCCTTCTGCAGGTCACAGAGCAAAAGACACCATAGTTGGGGCCCAGCTTATAAAGCTCTGGCATGGATGGCTTGGATGAGCCCAAGGCCGTGGCTCTGCTGGGAAGGTCAGCCAGATGGGCACTGAGACATGTCCTGTGCTCACAGCCAGTGTCACCTTCATGTGGCCTCGTCCTCAAGCCTCTCATTAGAGGCAGGTGCTGCAGGAGAAGGGGGCGGAACGGAGCTGGGAGGTGTGATTGCATCCTCCACCACAAGCTGTTATTTTGACAGCTCTATTACAGTCATATAGAAACAACTCCTGGGAAGTGTAAAGCACTGAAAAAGAAAAAAAGGCAGGGAAATCATCTGTTCTGCAATATGCCAACTTTCAGTGAGGAAGAGGACTGGATGCCAATTAAGATTTTCAATGGGTTCCTCCCCTGGCTTTTTCCTTGGGCATAGCTGGTTACTGTTCACCCTCAAACCACTCTTTCTCCTCTTATGCCTGTCTGGTTCATGGATCTGATGTTTATTTCATAGCAGCCCTCTTCTGCCCCAGGGGATTAATTCATTTTTCATACTGTATGAAGACCTCAGCCCCAGCTAAAGGGAAGGGATGAACAGCCCTTTGCCAAGCTGCCTTTCTTAGAAGAAAAGCCAAAGCAGCTTATCCCAGGAATCACTAGCTATGCTCAAAGTTTCAACTCTGCATCCACAGGAAATAGTACAGTGTTGGGGTTCGGGGTGTCTGGGGTCCCCCCCCTGGGTCGGGGTCTCCCCCCACCGCCCGCCTCTTAGGGGCCGAGACAGGCGGCGGG
>JAWWLV010000121.1:993990-1024551 GCA_035041135.1 Platyrinchus mystaceus
CCTGAACCCAGCTCGGGAATCGAACCGGGGTCGCGGCAGTGAGAGCGCCGCATCTTAACCACTAGACCACCAGGGGTACAGACCAAGAGCTATATGAAAACACAGCAGCCCTTGAAACAACCTGATACTGTCTGGAGTCACCTCTACAGCAGCAAATAAGAGTCATGCACTCAGCCCAGTGTGTGACTGAAGAAAGGCAGCCCTGCTGGGACCCAAACCATGTGTTCCCATCACTCTGCTCCTTCAGGAGCATCACCTGGAGGGGTCTGTAACCAGAAGAGGTCTTTGTTCTGCCCACCTTTGGGTACTAGAGATCCAACTTCTTAATCCAGCAGCATTCCCAGAGCAGATTACCCAGCCATTCTAGCACCAAAAATCCACTATTAAGTTTCTTCTTTCTTTTTTTTTCCTTCTAATCAGCACATAGTGCTGTGTAGCAACACCATCTCATAAACCAACACAAACAATCCTGCTCATTTATATTGCCTCCTTGGCATTCTCCACAGAGACACACAGTTTTCTCTCATGTGCCACTCCTCCCACCTTGGGGAAGGAAAGCAGAAGTGCTGATGGAGGAGCTCCACTCACACTCCCTTCCAGCTTCTGGAGGCATTACCTCAACAGTGACAGTTTGTAAGGCAAAACAAATGGCTTGTGAGGCAAGCCTATGTTGTGAGGCCCTACCCAGAAGAAATGCCTGTCAAGTACTCCAGAAATTCACTGTGACTTTGGTACATTTTTGCTTGACAAGAGGTATGTTGCAAAGCTTGGACTTCATCCCTCATTATTGCAAATTATTCTGCCAGCCGAAGTACCTTTTCTCTTAGGCAGTACACTGCAAATTGGTGCTGTACTCTGTGCTCAATCAGCATCACCCTTCTGTCAAGGGAATGCCTTCGAGGCCTTCACTCTGCACCTGGCACTTCTTGTGGAGAAGCCCTTGCAGCAAAAAGGGAAGTTTTCAGCCTAAGGAGCAACACCCAAGTGCTGCTGGCAGGAGGCATCCTCACTGGCAGCTTAGAGAAGCTTTAACTACAGCACAGAGTGACGTACCAAATCTCTTTCTTCCACTCACAAACCAATGACACCAGCAAACAGTTTCACAGGAAATCAGGTTGCACAGTCTCAGCTTCAGGAAGTAACACTGTATCCTACTGTAGCAAATCTGGATGCCAGCAGAATGTGAGTTCAGTTTAAAACAAAACACAATTTCATTCATTTGTACTCTCATTTACTCTTATTTACTTATTTACTTGTGAGCAGCCAAAAACCAGAGAGCTGTGTGATACTGATGTCCAGGTTGCGTATCCAGGAACTTTCACAGTGGCATGGAGGGCAAATGATAACCATTGCAAAACAACCCAAACTCTTCCTGGGATTGTAAACCCAGGTTGGCTTTGGAGCTGCCTTTTTATACCCATCTGGAGCTGATGAGGGTCAGTCCCTCCACCCTGTCCCACCTGACTCACTCTCCCGTTTCCTGCATCAGGTGGCCTCAGCAGCTGCCTGTGGATTGTTAGCCCTTCATGGCCTACTAACACACATGCCTTCAGGTTGCCCTCATCCCGCTCCTTTGGCACCCAGGTATTCCTGCCCATGCTGACCTTAGTGCTTCTCCTGCCACTTTTACAGGTGTGCAGCAGATCTGCAGCACCACCAGCAGCTTCATCCCACGGGGGGCTGTGCTTTGGCACGGACCTGCCCCTTGTTGAGGCTGTGCTGTTGATGCTTGACAGTGAGGCTCCCAAATGCTGTATGTTGAGGAGGTTGGTGTGCAGCCCTCAGGAAGAAGATTGTGATTTTGCTGTTAGAGCAGGTCTTGGTACAGAATGAAGCTCAGTGCTCACTTTTGGCTTCCAAGCCCAGATTTTCCAGCTGGAGTGGTTGTACCCATAGCTTCTGCTGTGCCTAAGCAGTGCATTTACAGTGACATTGTCCCAGGGACAGCCCTTTTCTCTTGCTTGCCTTTTTTGAACACATAATTTTAAGGCATAGTCCGCTGGGGCCGCAGGTTTAGTTGGAGCTTCGTGGGAGGCTCATGGTATAACATTAATATGGTAAAAGCTACAAGTAATGCCCTCTGCTTTCTCCCTTCCCCCTTTTCCTGTGTCCTCTGCCATGGATGTCATGGCATTGTTCTGAAACCATTATAAAAGCACCTCTTGTAGCTGGGATTGCTTACAAGACAGGACAGGTATTTTAGCCATGGAACACCAAGGAGGGTTTCATTTGTCATGAGCTGGAGTAATTCAAAGTAATTCTTGCGTGTTTTGGATGGGAGATGCTGACTTCGGTCAGAGCATGAGCTGTGCAAAATGCTTATTTTTATAGTTTTGACGTAAATCATGGAATGTTTTCATTCTTAATTTGGAACACTTGCCCCAAATGTTCCAAGTCTCTGTAGATAAGTCTAGGCTCTTTTCTTCCTCATGACACACATCCATACACAGTAAAGTCCCAGGGTTGACTGCCCAAGTCATTTATTTGGACTGAGCACAGGACCAAGGCATCTTTTAAAAGCTGTAACTTCCAACAGTCTCGAGAGCCCACTGATCCCAAGTAAGAAGCACAGATTTGCTATCTATCTTCTTCTCTGCAGAAGTGCCATGGGTCATTTGCTTAATAAAACAAACCAAGCACATACACAAAAATAATTTCCTTGGTTATATTTTTCTCTGGGGATGTTTAAACTGTCAGCTTTGCTGAGCTACGTTCTTCCCTCATTCTTTCTCATGGGGGATGTCCCGTCATGGGGGACTTGTTGCAAACTCACATTCTGAAATTTTCCAGAGGATTTGATATTAATGCACATATAAAAGACTTGCAAAATAATTCTCTTTTGAAATGATCATATGCTATCAGTGGTTTCTAGAGCTGGTACTGTTCAGCTTTGACAATTCAAAATATAGTCAGCGCAAACACTTGTGATCCCAGGGTAACATGGACATATCATTTTTCAGATCAGTCACTGTCTCAAGGTACAGGCACACAATCATTGAGATCCACTATCCACTAATACTGAGATCCATTTCAAACCATCCCATATTATTGGTATCATTTCATGTTGAATGAGGAGCTCTCTGTGTTTTTCTCTCATCCATGGAAGGTCCTACCTGGCCAATGACAATAAACTCTTAAGAATGATAGAGCACATCTCAAAACCTCCAGAAGTGAATGTGGGAAAAGCAGAAGCTTTTGTTTTGCTTTAATCTAGGACACTGGCTAAGAATCAATTGCTGTAATGGATAGCAAGGCAGAAATGTGAACCCACAGGGCTTGTCTCGTATGGAGACACACTTAAGAACAGAGTTTCTCACATTTGCAGTCTCAGCTGTCAATCTCTGCAGCCACCCACAGTCACAAGTAATGGTGTGAGATCACCACCAACACCCTCACATTGAGACTTGGGCTCAGTATTTAATATCCCTGATCATCCATCACTTAAAATCCCCTGAAACCCAGCTCTCAAAACACTTTAAATGATCAATAATTAAAAGCTGCCTAGATAGGAATGTAACGTGCCAAAATGTTGGCTAGAAGAGGCAACTTGGCACAACGATTTGCATTACAGGCTTTTCATCATTTACAATAAAAAAAGGATGGTGCCATCGCTATTTCATTATTAAATTAATATGCTTCCATATTTTTTTGGCTCCCATGTGGCAGAAACATCTTTGTGGCAATAGGAAGACTCTTGGCAGACCCTGCCTGAATGGTGTATGGATGCCTGTGCTTCTTGCCTTAGAAGTCTCCTATAGGGAGAGCACGGATTTATCCCAAATCCAGTCACTGGGATCAGGAGTGCCTGGCTGTCAGTGTGCCTGAACAGGCTTCATCTGCAATCAAAGCCACAGTGTGGCTCCCAGAAAAGCTGCCTGGGAAATGGATGTGATTTACTGTAGGACGAGTCCTGCTCCCGCTGTAACTGGTGGCAGATTGCAATTTTGCCAGGAAAAGCTGGATCAGTTGGCTGTTGCCTGTATTTCTGCTGTGGTGAGGAATGCTAGCCAGACAGATAGCCCAAAATGGGTGTATAGAAACATCTTCCAAGCCTTTCCCCCTCTCCCCCCTTTATATAAATACTGCATGCTTTTAATCTATTACCCATCTTCTATAGCTCCCTGTCTTAGTGGGTTTGTGGCCTTAGTCATTTAGGGTTGCTATCTCTGATTTTACCACAGGTGTTCTGATGTTTATTGATTTTTTTTTTTTTTAGAAGTATCATCTCTTACAGCCATGTGAAAACAATTTCCATTTCACAGCTCAGAAGCAGTGCCACCTCTGCTGCCAGCCCAGCTAAGGGGCAAACATGCAACTGGTAACTGCTGTAAGCACCAGTAATACTAGTGGGGATAATTCGTAAGAATTACAAATAAGAAAATGCAATTTTTATTTAAATGAAGCTTCATGAATGTCCCAGTTTAGGTTTTGAGTGGGTGGTAGCACTGAGGAATAAACCAGCTCCTGCTCTACTTGACACCACTGCTCCATCACCCTACAGTGTACCCTGATTTACACCATCCTGACAGACTTAACATCCTCACAAACCTGGCCCCAATTGTGAGGACTGTTGTAAGAGATTAATTTGAGTGGCTGATACTGAGTTCTGATCCTCCAGCACTTGCATTTCTCCAGGCATTTGTACCATCTGCATCCATGATGCTGCTGGGCTGCTGAAAGACGACGTGGTTTGGACCAGATCCTCCTCTTGGCTTGGGGAGAGCACAATATTGTTTTCATTCCACTATCTGAAGGAGGCAGATCTGGAGGCAGTTTAAGAATCATGCATTATCGTAGGCTATGGAAAGAATAATTTATGCCCTTGAGTATTTCTCAGATCTTCCAGCAAAATCAGACATCTAAAGGAAAGTCTAGTTCTTTGGAGAGCCACAGGGATGAGTAATGCACCCAAGAGGAGTTGGGGTTCAGACATGAAGGGATTAGCATGATCCACCAGCATGGTTTTGTCATCTGAGACAGACTCAGGCACATCATGCCTCCTTTTTTAATAACAGCCATCTGGATGTGAAAATGGGAGCTTGTTTCATGGCTCTGGTTTGACTCCTCATGGGCAATACTTCCGGCTTTTCCAGGGGGCTGAGGACTCACAGCCTTTTGTGCTGGGAGCTTTCACCACTCCCCTCCCTCTCTGATACAAATTGCCCTGGACTGCAACAGGCCTTGGTGCCTGTAGCTCTGAAAGAGGGGAGATGCTCCAGTAACACCTTCCCCACTGTAATCACAGTCACCCAAAACGCTTTTGTGCTGGGGTGGAACTCGCCACTCTGGAGGGCGTTGGTGAAGGAGTCAGTGTAAAAAACGCCCAGGATCTGGTTGCTTTCGTACAAGGAGTCACCGAGGCAGCTCTGCCTCTGTTGGTGCTCACATTCTACTAGGATAACCTCTCACCCCCCCAAAAAAAGCACCCCAAAAGCTGCCTGTTAATACCTACAACAGGGGCAATTCCCATAGGAGATGGAAGGTTCTCCCTGCAGTTCCTTTAGCGTGTGGTACTGGGCAGTCACCATTAAATAGTTGACCTGAGGCAAATCTAAGGTCATCTAATGATTAAAAAATAAAATAAATATCCTCCATCCTTGCCTTACAAGAACAGTGCCACCCTGAATTCATGTGAATGCAGGGTTTCCAGTCCATCTCCCTCACTGAACATTTGATAGTTCATTTAAAAGAAAGAAAAAAAAGAAAAACCAGAGCAGAGGGTTCCCTGGTGGGCTGTAAGACCTCCAAAGGACTTTTGGCAGCATCTGGAGATATTATTAAGTTTTCAGACTAGGTATGCATAGCATAATAATTAGTTCCCCTGAAGAGACCCCAGTAATTGAAGGAATTTTATGACATCTATTATGAAAGTATGAAATGGCTCTTCATAAAAACCAGTATTGGATTTTTCACTCTCTATTCCAGATAGGCTAAAAATCAATATTAGTACCTGTCCAGTGAATTCTGACACTTAAAGAAGTTTGTAGCACAAAGAACTCAAAACGCTGAGGACTAATTGCTGTGGAGTTAATGAGAGGATCAAGAGCGCTGGTGCTCTGGTGATGCTCCTTAGGTGCTGATACCTGTCAGCAGGTAGATGTGCATCAGTGGAGAGGCCAAAGGCTCCTCTGTTCCTGCAGGAACGTGTCACCACGACCCAGAATAAAGAAGGCAGAGCCACAGGGGCTCCTCTGCGCAGCCAGGGGGGGTGGCTGTGGGTGACCAAGGTCCTGCTGAGGGGGAAGCAGCAGACAACACCAGGTAGCAAGTCCCAGGAAGGAAGAAGGGTGAGTGTTTAATACATGTGGTTTGAACCCTCCTTGATCTGTACATTGGATCAGATGAGCTGCTCAAGAAATAGCCCCTGTATTTCTTTAAGAAATATTGAAGAAATCACCCTCTGTAACAAAAACCTTTAACCATTATTTTGTAGAGCTGGTTCTTCACTTCTGGAAGTGCTCCAGGGTGCTCAGAGACCAAGTGAACAGGGAAGCACAAGGAGGTGCAGTGCACACTGGCATTGCAAATATATGAGATCAAACATCATACAGTTCTTAAGCATTTTCGGGCTGAGGCTGAAACCAGTGAGTCAGGCAGGGAGTGTGTGTGGTTCCCTGATTGGGAGAACAGGACCAGAAACCACTGGATCTGCCTGGTCCTGCCTGAGGGCTGTCCTCTGCTGGGGATGGCAAGGCTGCCCTTTGCCTCCTCCAGCTCCTGAGGCTGCTGCAGAGCGTCAGCTAGTGCCAACGGCTGGGAAAGGCTTGGAAAATGAAAGTGCAACCAAAGGGAAAAGCAGGGACCTGCTAGAGGAATCGTCCTGTGTAGAAACAAACTCCTTCTCGTGTCACATGCAGGTCCTGTGCTGATTTTCATGCAGCTGTTTTTAAGGTAGTGCTGTGTATCACCAAACGGTGCTTTGCTGCAGCCAGCTCAGTGCTTGCAAGTGATTGGAATATTCACAAAGGAAATATTTAACTGCATGAACTCCCTGAAATAATAAGGACAATTGTGCCAAATTCACCTTAACCCACAGTGAAGCAGGGCCAGTTAAACCCCAAGATTTTTACCACTATGTGTAACATCAGCAAATGCCTGTCCCCGTGCTTTGGACCCCACCTGGCACCACTGGCACCCCTGGTCCACAGCCAGCCCCAGCATCGGTGGGGAGCTGCAGCATTCCTCAAGTAGCTGGGAACAGCAGCTTTTCCACAGAGAGAGAGCTAATTCCCTTCTCATTAGTTACTTTGACACAAGAGAGTTATCACAGCTCCCCAATCTGTCAGTGGGCTGAGGGAACAGGAATTTGTAAAGCCAGATACAGGTTTTAAATTATGGCAACAGAAAAGAGTCGCTTTTCATGGAAGGCTGCAGCTCAAAGGGAGAG
The DNA here is from genome assembly GCA_035041135.1 of Platyrinchus mystaceus. Lineage (NCBI taxonomy): Eukaryota > Metazoa > Chordata > Aves > Passeriformes > Tyrannidae > Platyrinchus > Platyrinchus mystaceus. The sequence goes on from JAWWLV010000121.1 coordinate 1,001,378, forward strand.
CAAACGCCCAGAGCTGGATTTCCTCAGGGAAAGCAGAGTAACTATTTTGTTGCTATCAAGGTGATACCAGGGTGTTTTCTTCCTATTTCTAGTCCTCTGATATAATAAAAGGACTTAATAGCAGCAAGATGTAGGAGGCGCTCACTGGTGAACGCTCCAATGCACCGAGCTGAATTGGGTGCTGCAAGAGAGGCAGCACAGGGTATCTCAGCAGTGCAGGGAGCAGGGGCTGGGGTCCCACAGCACAGTGACATGTCAGGGCATCACCCCGTGTGGGGTACAAACCCAAGTTACACAGGACAACCTGTGCCACTTGCACCAGCTCTGCACCATCCCCAGCCCTGCCCAGGAGGCACCTGTTGCCCACCCAGCACTTCCCCGGGTGCAGGAAAATACCTCCTGGGGAGAGGGAAAGGACCTTTCTCCCTTCCCTCCTCTCCAGCTGGGCCTGGCAGCTGCCTGTAGGTTTCTGAGAAAGGCACAGAAGGCAGCAGCAGCAGCACAAAGGGGCCCCTGTGGTCTCTGCCAGCCCTTAAATCACGGCAGTAACAGCCCTGCTGATGGCCTCGGGCTTTAATGCTCAGAGGGAGCATTCTGCAGCAGCAAACTGGAAGCGGGGCATAATATTTATTTACTGAAAGGAATAGAGGCCGTTTCCTACTTCTAGAAGTCCCTTCTCATGTGGAGAGGCTTTTCACCCGGATGGAGACAGAAGCTCGAGGAACTGAGCTCTCTGCTGAGATCACTGGACTCTTGGATGGAATCACGGCACACCACGGCCATGGCCTCCTCCTCGCTGGTGTGTCTCCAGCTGTTTCCCTGAGGCTGTCAGGCTGCTCTGATGAGTCAGAGATGCATCTTACCACAGACTTTATGGCTTGGGTTTGCTTCCAGCCGGGGAGTTCATCTGCTCTGCTGAGCAGGTGGCGAGCTGCAGGAGCACTTGGGTTGAGTTTATTTATTGCCGAGGGCTCCTGGGATGCCACACTTTTACTGATTTACACCCTTGGAGAGAGGTGACTCGTTTGCTGGGAGACATCCCATATGGCTGAATCAGAGAGACCATGCTCAGGGTTACTTCACTGACCCTGGCAATTAAGAGGATATTAGAAAGCCTTTCTGAAAGGAATCACAGCCTTGAGTGATCACATGTGAAAGTGCCCTCCTGGGGAAAAAAAGCCCTCCAAGAAAAGAACATTATACTAAGAGCTACAGCCCTTAAGTCCAGGAGACACTGTGAGATCATCTGGTCTGGCTTGTCCATCACAAGTATGTGCTGCATCCACACTGACCGCGTGGCACAAGTAATACGGTGTGGCACCATCCTAGGCAGTGCATCACCCCCCTTTCTTGTTAGGACTTACACTTAATCACCTCTGGTGTGCTTATGCAGAAAGGAAGAAAATAAAGATTATGGTCTCTCTAACTTGCTTTCCTCCAGCTTCCATCTGGCAGCCTCCAGTGGTTTTTCTGTGAAGCCCAACTCTCAGCTCTCGGTCTGTAGCCCAGGGAGTGTACAGAGCTGGCTTTCCTCTGCACTTTCCTGAAAGTGCTGGTACAAAACCTGGACAGAGCATTTCACACCTATAACCTCTTTCCCAGCTGAAGGCAGCTCACAGCTCCTGCCATCCTTAGGTTAGATCAATGCAGCAACATTTACCAACTAAAGTTCATCTTTCCCAAGAATAGAACGAAGTTTGATTTACTCCCCTTTTTTCTTTTTAAATGATCTGATCCCCATTAAACAGGCTGTAATCACCTATTTGAACAGGCCAATTATCCCACAGCAGCTCAGTGACACTAATTGCATTACAGTTCTGGGCTATGGAAGTTGCCAAGAGCTCCTGCTCATTAGCCAGCCTTCCTCCATTGATACAGCAGCAGGCTTTACATTTCTTCTCTTCCCATTCATCAGATTGGCTTCAATTTCTTCCTAATTAGAGCTTGGCTCCTCCAGTGCTACTTAAAGCCCCTCTACTTGGAGGGGCATCCAGCCAGATTAGCACCTCTCAGCATACCATGGGCTCCTCACCATGATTTGCAGCCCACCATTCCACAAACCCCAGCCCTTTAAAATCATACCACTTTATACAGTACTTAATGTGTTACCTCCAATATTTTCTTCTTTACTGTCTGCAGGCTGAACACTTGGAGTTTTCATTTCTTCAGGGCTTTTTTGCCCTCAAATCCTCCTTTTGAGCATGCTACCCCACGATACTAATCCTGAGAAACCTGTGAACTGAGCCTCGAATCCCTTCCACTGACAAAAGCAGCACAAGCTCCAAGCCTTTCCTCCTGCCCACTGTCCTACCAGTGCCTAGCAGCAGATACCTTCTCTTTAGAGGACCCTTTTTAATTCCATAATGCCTTTCTGCAGTTGGCTTCCTTAACTTCATTAGTGACCATCACCTGCTGCTTTTTGCATGTGGCTTTAATTTCCTGCCCTGTCCTTTTTTGCTAAACTTCTTTCTCCTGCTGAGCCCTTGAGGAAGAGAAGGGCAGGGCCATCACTCTGAGGAGGGACTAGGTCTGATGATGGCCAAGAGAATCCTGCTGTGTGTATTTAGGGATGCTCCATGTCCGGGCAGGGAAGCCAGCATTAACTGTTTCCACTCCATGGGAAATGGCATTCACTCCCTGCTCTCACTTGGCATTTGGTGTCTTCTGTGTATGACCAGTGCTAAATCCAGGAGAGAACACAGCTATTTTCCCACTAATTAATGTTACCATAGCCAGAAACCACCTGACTCCTTGGTGCCTGATGTTAGAAGAGAAATGTACCCTTAGAGTGAGGTTCTTACACTCCCTATACAGGTACTGGAGAAAGGGGTCTTTGAATGAGCACCCAAACAAGCCAAGTGCAGTTGTTAAATCCAGCCCTTCCCATGACCTCCTGGCTTTTCCCTGTGTGCTACCATCCCCATCTCGCCCTCATCCCACTGAGTTTCCTGCTGCCACACTGTCTCCCTGCCCTGTGGTTCCATCTGCCTCCCCTCGCCTGCGTCACTGCACCATCGGGCTCGTTTGTGGGGCCTTCACACCCCCCGCTCTTGATTTCACACCCCACTGCTCCTCTCTGGGCAAGGACACATACCTCTTTTTCTTTTGATTCCTCCCCACTCCTGTTTCTGTCCCAGTCTTACACCTGTCTGTCAGATTCACAGGCTCAGCTTTCAGCTGTTCCTCCCTTCCCTGCCCAGCCTTACCCTGGGCCACGTCCATCCCGTGTCAGACCCCATTTCCCCACACCTCTTCTAGCGAGCAATGTGACTGTAGCTGTCTTGGAAACTATTTTAACAGGTGTATATCCCTTAGTACCTGGATTAATATACCTGCTTATCTCTTCTCCCAGAGATAATTTTTTACACTGTAAATTAAATAGGGGAGGAAAGTCAAAAGCCAAAGGAATAGATTTATTTTTCGATGCTCTCAGTGGAAGGCCCTGCAAAGGTACATTTCAGAGCACATATATAATTGCACAGATGATTAGTGAAGCAGCTGGGACAGTGGAACAGAAGTAAGGCTGCTGTAATTTGTTGAAGCAGTTTATCAGTGTGGCTGAAAATCATGCCCCAGCTGTTCTACAAAAGCCTGCCCTGTAAACCCATACATTTTCTTACCAGTTCCTTGGCTCCTGTGCACCTTTTTTTTTTGTTTCCCATTGTTCCAGAGTGCCACCAAACACACATTTTGCTGGGAGGGGCAGAGGATGGAAGCACAGGCATGTGAAATTTGTTGTTCTTGCTGTGAACACAAGAGCCTGCAGGGAAACTGCACTGACTTCTCCTGCCATTGCCCCTCCTGGGAGCCAAACGGACCAGGGTAAGGTCTCCTGAGTCAACTGAGGCTCTTGAGTCAAGGAACAGAGGAAAACTCGTCTTGTGTTAAGAAATTTTTATTTGTCCTTTGGATCTGTAATGTAAGCACATAAAATTACAAGTGGAAGAAACATCATGCCACAAAATTGCATAGAATTTTTACAAAAATGTGAATTATGCCTCCGAAACAATCATAGATTGAGGAACTGAAAAAATATGTACATGTTAACTGGAATATTTCATCCTAGTTTGAAAGCAAATCATCAAGGACTAATCAATCACAGACACTATTCATACAATGTACAAGAGCAACACTGATTTCAAAGAAAGGCAAGCAGTGATGTCCCTTTAGTTATCTTTCAGTGAATGTTTAGCTAATACATGAGCATTAATTAACATAATTATGAACATGTTAAATCTAAAATGTCTGGCCTTCATAAGAATTTTTAAAATTCTGTTTATACTGCCAAAACCAAGCTATTTTCAGTAGTGTAAAGATATCTGAAGTGCACGACCTAGTTTAATATAGACAGCTCTATTCTATACAGCAGAAAAGTCCACAATACAGCATTTCCACACATTCAACACGGAACAAGGCAAATACATAAAAGGCACGAGACTTGCACATCATAAAGACCCTTTTTTTTTTCAATTATCTTACTCTAGTTCAAGTAATATCAATATTAAATGATATCTGTTTCACTGAAATAGTCTGAACAATGCAAGATGTACAGGATTACACACTACCCCACACCTGCAGAAAGTGGCACTGTACAGATATAAAAAATGTGAGTACAGGAAATGGTCAAATACAAACGTACTGTAAAATGACTACAGCTGAGAGGATATTCAATCCATGTTTGTTTTATTTTTAAATAGAAAGAAAAGGTTAATTGGTATTTGCCCGAGTTCCTCTGAAGGCTGTGGCGAGGTCCTGGCTCCGCTGAAGTTGGCGGGAATGGAGCACTGAGTTTCAAAGGAGCCAAGATTTTACCACGAAGCCCCTTTTCTGTGCAGCTGTTTCTATAGTGCAACAGCCTTCAGTTTTAGTGTGAACACTGCTATCAGCTTCTTCTTTTAGTAATTTAGGCAATGTGTCATTTGTACTTTATAAAATGCAGCATTACATCTTGACTCTCTGTTTTCAATGAGTGATTACAATTACTTTCAAAGTGCAAAACAAGGATTAACAGAGGATTCACCTTTCTTAGCTTTAAGATGAAAGTCGGATTTTTGAATTTCATGTGCACTGATTTCATCATCATAAACCAGGACAGTTTAATTCAAAATATGATCTCCAAACAATGTGCAATTTTTCTTTCTTTCTGCTCTTAAGTTTAAAAAAGAAACATCAAAATACTGTTTGTTTTGCAAGATTTGAACTTATATATATATACACCATTATTTAACCGAAAACTTAAGCTCGATTTGTTTATTTTTATTGCTTAAATTTAAATAAAATAAGTTACTTTAAGTACTAAAATCCTGAGGGAATGGAAGTAAGGTAACTTAACTGTTACAACGTGTTAAAATGCCTCACTATGTAATTGATTGCTTTCTCCCATTGCTTTTCAATACTAAGTAAGGCCCCGAACTTGCAAACTGTGAGTGTGAATGTTCCTCCCCAAACAACTCCTGAGCCCAGGGGTGCCCAGGAAAACGTGAGTTTGCAGGATCAAGTGTCTCGAGGCAAATCTGTGTCTTCTGAGCTGGTTTCTCCTTTGCCCTAAGGCCAAGGGGAAGGACTGCATTGGCTTGGGTACAAACAAGGATCTGTCTGAGGTGTCTCACAATTCCTATTCCTGTCAGTATGGGAATCCAGAGAACAGCATTTCCTCACCTTTTCAAATATCCTGACTTTCACAATGTCTCTCTGTTGCCTGGTATAAATTTCTCAGAATGTGCTGTAACTTCTCTCACGCATATCACACAGTACACTAACCTCGACTGTTCTTATTTCAACAACTCAGTTCAACCGATTAATATACATTTTTAAATAACAGTGATCAGGTTTTTTTATAGTTTGCTTTTAAATTTCAGACCTTAGTAAAACTGAACCTCAGTCTTAAAAATAATGGAAGATTCTGTTAGATTTCAAATACTGTAGTCCTAAACATTTTATAGTCCTATCAAATTCAGTAAGCTTAAAATATGATACTTAAAATCAATACTTTAGAGTCTGCAAAATATATATCAAATTTATATTCTAAAACTACTTTGATTTACAACACCTAACACCACAAAAAGAATTCTATGATCCAATGATTATTCTATTAGCAGTATAACCCAGATGTTTAGCTTTCAGAAAGATCCGCTCTACTCATGCATCCCTGAAACATTTCATTAGGCCGAGAGAGAGAGAGACCACATCAGCTTCAACTAGAAACATGCTGTGTGTGTATATAGACAGGTGTGTGTGCACATAGAGCTATATATATATATATACAAACGTATATGCACTCACACAGTGTAACAAACACAGATGGACACGGACACCAACAACCTCCACGCAGGGTTCTTCTCTCCGTTTGCCTCTTGTCCCCACAGTTCCAAGGATTTTCAGCAGCAAATGTGTCTCTCCGTGTGATAAACATCATAATATCGAGACAGCAAGCCACCAGTGCTTGCAAAGCTAAAAAGGATTAAATGTTTCAGTGCAAATGGAAAATGATGGTACAGCTGTCAAGGTGCAGTTATAAAGAAGGAAACAAATATGATTAAGTACTGTTATAATATTCTCCGGGATCTCTATTAGTTTGGAGCACTTTGCACTGGCACTTCAAAAGGAAAATCTGCACACATTTGTCTCTGTACAATACACTGGTCTTCATTAAACATTCTTAACAGTGAACATGGCCAGAAAATTACCCATTGTAAATTGGCCCAAAAAAAAAAGAAAGAAAGGAAAAATAAAGAGGAGAGGGTGGTTAACATATTAATTTTCCCATTACAACTGCACTAAGCTTCAGAATAATAATCAGATGAAGAATGAGAATGAAGACCTTTGCACAACACTCTTTATAAAATGTTCCTTTGGGGAAGTGTGCACTCGAATGCAGATTCCTCCTGCCTCCCGAAGCGCTGTGGCAGCAGCTCCCCCGGGAGAGCAGAGCTGGGAGGCCGGGAGTGGCCTGGCCTGGCACACCCATATTGTTTGTGGGGCAGTTAAAAGGTAGTATCAAACACTTTCTCTGGATTATCTTCTTCCAATTCCTCTTCGCTTTGCGGAGGTTTGTGATTGGATTTTCCACTGTCAGATGCCAGGGAAGAGGGGGCAGAACTGTGGTCTCCATCTTCACTGATTTTCCCTTTCATGGCTTCCTGTACGAACTCCAGAATTTCCAAAGGCAGTCTTTTGAATTTGTCTTGGTACTCCTGATCAAGTTCCACCTGCAACTACAACAAAAGAGACAAGCTGTCTTCAGGTGTATCCAATGTGGCCAGTGCTACAGTATGGGGAAAGTACCACACCAGGAGGGAGGGGGATATAATTAATAACACATTATTGCACCACTCAAGAATATATTACTTTTTTTTTTTAATATATATTAGCACCAAGCATCCAAAGCTCCCATTAATTTCCATGCAGTCATTGCAAAGCTACAGAGATGTGCGGTCGTTTGTGCATAAGGCTGGGTTTGGGTACCATCCCTGGGTACCCAAATCCTTCAGACTTGTGTGGATTTAACTGTACTGGTGTCCATACTCCCACTGGCTTTCACAAGACCCAGTTCAAGTGCAGTATGGATCACGGACAAGCCTTGGAAAGAGCAAGGCCTTTATTAAGCTCCAGGTAGTTAATCACACATTAATCACACCACAAACATTGCTCTGAGAACAATATAACAACTTTTGCCAGATTTCTTGGGTAGGAGAAACCATTAGGAAAAAGTCAATTGTCAAAGGGAGTCCAAGAGGGAGGGAAAACAAGTTCAAATTACATTTCTTAGGGCTGGATCATGGAAAGTTACATTATCTGATTAATGCAGTATGTGTCTTGGACATTACTGGGGAAAGTGTCGGATCATCAACAGGATGCAACAGGCATGCAGAAAGAAATCTGGCTATCGGTCTTCAGGAAGCAGTGGGTCCTTTCCCAGTATTTATCTGTACAGCCTTTGTTTTTAGTGCCCATATTAGGATCTGCACGATCCATTATTTAAAAAACATTAAGGAGTATGAAGGTTTCCACTGAAGACAAAGCCAATTGTTTCATCATGACTAATATGAGCACAGCAGGAAGCAAAAGGGGTGAGTTCCAAAGCCAAATCCGCTCCATCCATCCATTCATCCATCCATCTACCCACCTTCTGAAAAAGAGGGAGTCAGGTTCTGCTAACTGTAGCTGCAGCAGTTTTGCAATAATTCCATAGGTAATTGTATTCTCAGCTATATATTTTTCCAGGATTTCCAGGATAAAGGTGCTATGAACTCTGATCCTTCAGCTCTGTGCTTGAGTCCCTCCTATGCAGTTCCAGGTCTCCTTCACCCCACTGCAACAGCTCTCACCAGGCAATGCAAATCTTCACTTGAACATTAGGACCTATACTAGTCTTTACCATCCTTGACCTGTCCACAGCATGTGACTTTACCACTACCCCTCCCTCTGGGCCCTTCCAATCCCATTCCCCATGCTTCTGTCCTGGTTTTCATCCTGCATCTCTGACTTTATTTTTGTGAGGCCTCTTCTCCTTTCTCCTGATGTGCAAATCAATGTCCTTAGCTCACCCGGTCTAGTTCTACATTCCTTAATTAGACAAATTCTGCAGCTTTTCTTCCTCGGGATCTAAGACCTGTCTTTTCCTTTTGGTTTCCCTGATAATTCTCTTTTCCTGCCTTGTTTCTGGCAATTTTCCTGATGTTCTGGCCCCGGTTCTGCACCTCAGATAAAACCCAAGTCTGAGGCACAAGCAGCTCCATTAAAATACAGCCTGCCTCTAAAATACATCACTCCATCAACCGTTAGCCACTACCACAACATCCCTTCTTCTTCTCCTGAACTCCCTTTGTTTTCTGGCTTCAGGTCTAGATACAAATTTTTGAAGGGATCCTCTTTTTGTCTGCATTTTGCTATCACTTCCACAAGTACAGGCGTTTCCAGAGGGAACAGTGCCGTAGCGTGGCTGGCAGGGAAACCTCACTAATGATCATCATCCCTCCCTGCCCAGCTCATCTCCTGCAGCCCAGGGAGCTCCACGGCCCCTCAGAGACCACATCCACGCTGGTCAGAGTGATGGCAGCCCGGCACTCACGTGGGTCACGCTGCAAATCCAAGGATTAAACTCTAGGGAAAAAGCTCTACCTTTGTGGTGCAGTTGTGCTTTGGGTCACAGTTCACGGCTAAATACCCACCCTGCTTAACAAACAGGAGGGAGGAGGGAGGGGAAGGAGAGTTTATTTGTGACAATTACCCAGAGATGCTATCGCTGTTAGAGGGAGATTTATGCCAGTCGAGGAACAAAGCATTCCTTGGATGGCTCTGCAGCGGCAGTGCCGGCAGGGGCTCCAGCTCACTGTGCACCACACACTCCAAGCGCTCCTGCCTTTCCATGCTCAGGAACCTCCGAAGCCTCTGAGCTGCCCCGACTGAGCACCCCACAAAGCCAGAGATCCTGCAGGGAGAGGCAGCTCTAGGTACACGATTTTTTATAAATCTAGGAATTGTGGAAAGGCTCCAGAGCACTGGAAGACAGAGCTGTATAGAACGGCGTGAATTCTCTTACAGAGAACTGTCCAAGCCAGAGAAGGGCTGCTGCACTTCCCCCCCTCACTGTCACACATGGAATTGGTGCATTTTGGGCACCTCAGGAATAGGAGGAGGTGTGTAAATTGGTAAGTCAGGGGAAGTCTCCTGGCTCTCAACTTCCTTCAGAACCTTGATTTGCTTAATTAGGTTTAAGAGCAATAGAAATATTTGAAATCCCTCAGAAACTGAACGTTATCTGAACCCAGTGCAACCATAAGCATGTTGTTAGATAACAATTGTGTCTAATATTCACCTCCTAAAGTGCCTCCAGTGGATAATCCCCCCTAAGTCGAGCGTTTAATAGGAATGACATGAATCTGGAACTACCTTTCTCTCTTCAGTGTCTCTAGAGACAGTCTATATAGATATCTAATCACGAGAAGGGTGAATTTAGTTGAGAAGGAGCAGACAGTAGACAAGGAGGGTTTATTAAAACTGCAACAGTGGGTAAAAATTAGTTTTCTTTTTGATTTCAAAGGCACTGTCACTTCCCCTTGCTCAGCTTCTGAGAAGCCCCTCAGATCCCATTCATTCCCTGACCCCCAGGCTACCACACAGGACTCCACCTGCAACAGGGAGTGAGCCTGGGCACAGCAAGCTGTCCCACTGCCAGACCTGACCCCTCACTTCCTCAGGGAGCCTGGAGCTCCCAATCCCAGGGCAGTCCCACACTGCCTTGACTGTGTTCCCCCTCAAACCATCAGCCCCTGGCACAACACTGGCAAATGGCTGAGGGTCAAGGTTAAAGAAACAAGTTGCCTGCTTAAAACCAGCTGGCCCAAAAAAATCCAGCTGTTTTTCTTTTAAAAACCTCAGTGCCCTTCTACATATTCTGTGGCTTTACAGGGACATTACAGTTCATGGAAATGAGTGGAAAGCTGCCCTCCCAGCAGCAGCAGCAATCACATACATCTGCTATTTGGCTTGCTGACAGCGAGACAAAGTGCCACGTTGGTGTGTGTCTAAGTAAAAACCTCTCTGCACAACCAGCACCACCAGGCTCCAGCCCAGCATGGCCTATCCTGCTCAGTTTGCTGTCCCCTTGGGTGGTTTCTCATCACAAGTCCACCTACCCCAATTTCTCTGTTCTCTAGCTACTAAACAAGGTGACCTACACTTGCTTTTAGGATTTTGGAGTCAGACAAGGGGGGGAATTGAGACTGGTGATTAGACGGGCAGATCGTTATCTGGACCACTGTCCTCATTAACACATAACAACCTCCTTCCTTCTGTTATCTCACTATCTGCCCTCCAATAGATCCTCTGTCCTCCCTTTAACCCCCAGCAAAAACAACTTATTAATGTCACCTCCATGTGGTGTCAGGATCCCACGAGCAGTTGGCCACAGTATTTCTTGTTCAGGTAAATCTCACTCCCATGGACTTTACTTACAGGCAATGAGTTAATACTTTAAAATTCAGAGCCGTCATTAAGCGGGGTCCTTGAGGACAGCAGATGAATGTGTTAGTCACTGCTGACAGCTGTGGCCAGAAGCTCTAACTCTTAAGTGTGTGCTTATATCTACTTGCCCTTTATCTTTCTACCTGACAGTGCTAGTTAAAGATCATCAGCTGGTGCTCACATCAGTTTTCAAAACCCAGGTAAATATCAGCTTTATTATCTGCAAATTACAGAACTTAATGTTAGGTAGGGATCAAAGCTACCAGTTTGAGGAGCCAGTTTGGAAGGGCTCTCCTCCACTCCGTTCACATGATCACTTACCAAACTAGACAGACCAGCACAGGCTTGGAACAGGCTGGAGACCACTGGGCCACCTAGCTGTCCTGCTTGAAGTTACAGTAGATCTGGTGAGGATTCGACTGTGCCTGCCCTGCCTCCACTAGCTGAACCCCACAAGGGCTCTTCAGGGAAGCCATTCCCGAGGGATCCCTTTGACCCCAGGCAGAAGTTTGGCAGTGCCCCCTTGTGCCCCAGGCAAACGCCATCACCTGCACCTGGAGCACAACCAGCAGAGCCCCGAGCTCCAGGGACACAGCAGAAGCAGGGTTGTGCACTCCAGAGCTCCTGGCAGCCAGCCAGCTGATCCACTCACAGTCCCCCCCAATTCAAAGGGCTCTTCAGCACCCTCCACCACAACTGCTTTCCAAAAAGGGTCATCACTCAGGAAAAGGCCTCAAAACCCTTCCTTGGAATGTGGGAGGGGAAAATCATTATGGTCATTCAGCAAGGAAAAAGCACTCTGAAAAGGAAACAGATGGGATTATTAACACTATTTGTATTTATATTATTACAATAACCTGGCTGTTATAGTTAAAACTAACTCCTGAACAGCAGAACACAGCACTAAAAACAGCAACTGTGATCAATAAGGAACTACAGAGGCAGAGGTTGTGGTTTTAGATGATCCTGACCAAGCCCCTGTAGACTTTCACATACTTGCACCGTGATCTAATGAACTTCTGTTTCCACCAAGAACAAAAATAAAACGATCATGTGGAAAACTTGGTGTGCTGCCAACACGAGTTACCAGGAGGGCTGAAGACAAGAGGTGGATCCACAGCTGGTGGATCCCCAGCCCTGCTTCCACCTCACCTCCTCCCCCTCCCTCCGGCAGCCCAAGGGAAAGGGAAACCGTGGGGCAAAACATGTCCAACCCATCTCCCTTCCTGCAACACCTTTGAAGTCGTCAATGGGAGCATTGCTGCTCCTCCCGGTTGTACCCTGAAAGCTACGTTTCGGAAGTTAGTCATCCAAGTGCTTTTCCAAACAATTTTCCCCTCTCTTCCTTCCCCATGCAGCTGGAGATACCACATGCTTGGTGTGTACACTGTCCTCCTGATGTAAGATCCCATGCCAGAGGCAGTTTTCTGATGCAGACCCACCCCCCTTGCACACGGGCTGGGATTCATTCCAGTTCCCGTGGTTTTTTAAAAAAAATATTTTTCCAACTCAAAAATAACCTAAAGGGTCACTACTTAAAAAAGCATCTAAAGAATTCATCTTCAACCAAAAATGTTTCATGAAAGTTATGTATGAAATACAATTGGTCACACATTTTGGGGGAAAAAGCCCACTAAACCTCCATTTCGTTGAATCAAAAGCATTAAGTATGGTCATAATTGTTTTGATGAAGCTCTTCCTCTCCCAAAATTCGTATGACTCCAAATAAGACACTTTCCTAAGTCTGAGATTTCCCATTTCACTGGGAGTTTTTTTGTAAAGCCAGTTTTTTGAGCTTTGTGTTTCTGTTATCTCTCCTTTTAAATCTACCTTATTTTGTTTCCTCGATCACTTTCTTTCCCTGAATGATGCAGTGAAAGGAAAATTATCCCAGTGTCCTGGCTCGACAACCCAGGTAAAAATGTCCTCTGAGGACTGAACAGTTTGGTATCTCCAAAATCTCTGACATTTCCAACAGCAAACTCTTTATTCTTATGTTTTTAAAAAGACTTCACAGGTTTTGAGTTGAGATTCCAAACGTGAGACATTTCAAAGTTGTGTCATTTCCCCTTGAGGCAGAGGGCAGCAAAATTTTTTTTTTTTAAATTGCTTTTTTTTTGGTATTTGGTTATTGCATTTATTCACCAGTTGAGATGTGACACTTATTTGTATCCATGATTGCCATGGCACTGCCCACATGCAGGATAATATTTGATTCCACATAAGCAGTACCTGTTCTGTTTGTGTTACTGGTGAGAAACTCATCCACATCCATTTCTTCCGTGCAATTTCAGCAGAATGTATTTTGACAAGAGGCAATAACTGGTCACTACACAATTCCTAACAAAAGGGGGGCTGCAGCCTCTACAGGGAATTTTCCTTATCCCATGTCATTGGAAATGTTTATGTTGTTAACACCAGTAACACTCATCTTTCCACTGCCCAGTGAAAGCACATTGCAACAGGAATACTCGTCAGAGATTGGGGCCCCTTTCTCACTCCTCCCCTCTTTCTCTAAATCTGATGAAGCTACAAATACTTATTTTCCTTCCTGCAAATGTTTGACCCGTGTGCCTAAAGATAATTTTAAATAGAGGATTTGGGGCTTTTAAGCCCACATCAGACAACAAATATGCATAATGTCAGCGACCTCAATTTAGCTTCCAAAATAGCACATAGAGGACTCCCAGATTAAGGGTACAGAGAGCAGGAAAGCTGCTGTTCTTCTGCTTTTCATTTTCAGAGCTTACTTAATTAGAAAGCCATTCTGGAGGGATGCAGCATTAAAAGACACATGAGCAGCAAGAACTGTTAAAAGCAGATGGAGGCTCAATAACAGGGAGAGTGAAACTGAGGAGCAGAGCTCAGGGATCAAGTGATTTATAGGCAGCAATTTTTGTTTAATTGGAAACAGTAGGAGTTTCTTATTAAGGACCATGTTACTCCCTCCACTGAGCAGATTTCTGCTGGGAAGGCAAAGGAGTAACCACTGCTCAGCTGCCCTCACGCCTCGTGGGCACAGTCCCTCTGCAGCCCTTGGCCGAGGACGGGGACTACAGGTGACAAGGTGGGGTTTTGAGGAGACCTGGGACTCCTCTGCAGGACCTTTCCAAAACTAATATGCCCATCTCTGCTGTCTGGAAGAACGGCCCAAAGAAAGCAGCTGGGAGCAGCAGTTTCCAGGCCTGGGAAAGGAGTTAACTCTGCATGTGCAAAGAGCACCAAATGCTCCCTTTTTCTTTTTCTCCCAGTGACATCCAGCAAATACATAAAGGGACGTGCCACCACGTTAACATTTGGGCTTAACAAAGCTACTCAAGGGCAACAAGCTGAGCCTGAAATGAAACTATTCAGGTAGCTGAGGTTGTATCCCAGAAGACGCTGGAGTGTGGAATCCTTACAGGAAGCCTGAGGGCACTGGGTATCAGAGCTGGCCCACGGAACAGCCCTGCAGTGGGTAACAACAGTCAGTGTGGGAAACATCTTTATGCTGCCAGGAGAGCTCCCTTAGTGACCCCTGTCCTCAGACAAGGACATCTCCACTCACTGTGAGCCCATCACTGTGTTTTAAACAGTGGTTACTTTTCAGTCCATGAGAGACACAAGGGACACCAATTCCAGGACTTGCTCTCTGCCAGCCCCACCTCACACCCCTTTTCTGCCCTAGTCCTTCACACAAGGTTGAACACACCAAGCAGCTCTTCCCTCCCTGCGAAGTCTCTGTTCCTGAGACCAGAGGCACGCGTCCAGGAACAGCTGTGTTTTGACTGCTGCACTGCTGCCACCCCTGCCTTCCTGTGGCAACAGGTTGCACAGCCCAGACATTCTCCCTCAGAAATTGTCCCGAGACAGGCTTGAAAAAAATCCGTAACGCTTGAGGCACGTCACAAGCCAAGGAGTGCAGGAAGCACAGACTGTGTTATCTTCCCTTACATATACACTCCCCCTTCAGCTTCCCCCCGATCTGCCGTGTTTCAGCTCAGTGTCTCTACCTATTAAAGCAGAGGTGATTTGCTCTGCCTCCCTGAGGTACAACAAGTCCCCATATAAATGAGTCCCTTTCCTACCTGCTGTCTCAAGGCATTAGACTGTAACCTTAGGGCCTTCATCAATCTGTGTCTCCACCTTTATTAACTGCAACCTCATTTAAACCAACGGGACTGCAAGGAAACCTGGGAGCTGGGCTCCTGGATTTTAACACTCTCGTAAAGAAACCCCTATCTACTTTCTGTACAGTAAACCAACATTTATTCCAAGAGCTAATTAAAAAGAAAATGTTTGAGTGACGAGATGCCCATCAGTGCTACCCAGATTCCAGCTTATAGTGAATTCTGTGGGAGGATTTTCTTCACAGGAACCCTTGTTTCCCGTTCCTCCAGAAGTACAGCTGTTTATTCTCATGCAAAGCCCTGCTCTGGGTCTTGTAATCTGTATCCTTGGAATTACTCTTCTTTCTGATCACTATTTGGTGGAATAGTTTCCTTTTGTGGATAAAATGCTTTCCTAAGCTGTCAAGTGGTTCTTTGATGACTCCATAAATACGTGACCTATGCATCTCATGATGCATATGAATAAAGATAATTTGAGCTGGTATAAATGGGGGGAAAATCCCCTTTCTTTGAGCAAATATAACACTTTAAGGCTAGATTCTGCTCCTTTTTGTCATCACTAGAGTAAGTTAGCTTCACTGTAAGCAAAGGAGAATCTGCTCAACTCTCATTTTCATCAGTTTCAATGCAATAAACCCAGAGAAACTCCACTGAAGCCTCATCTATCAGCAGATACTGTTTCATTGGAGTGGATCCAAGGTAAATAACTTGAGTGACAAAGCTCAAACAGAGCTCCTTAACTGGTCCCTTTTTAAAGTGCTGTCCATATTTTGGACACAGTCTGCAAAACAAACAACAGCAAAAAGAACAGTGCATCCATTACCTTCCAACCAGCGATTTTTCCCACTTCCAGGATGCCTCCAAGGCAGCCTGTGAACAGGCAGCTGACTGTCTGACAGCACAGGCTTTGGAAGACAGCAGTATTTTTACAGCAGCAGTATTGTAACTCTTATCTCAAGAGGTAATAACAGTCCCTTGGAAACTCCTTTTAAATGACATCTTGAGGTTATAACAGCAACAATATATTCCAGAAATATTTCAAACCCCGGGAGGAGCAGGGAACGGGGGACTCGGAGCTGTGCAGCACCGTGGCAGCCAGGCAGATGTCCCCAGGGGAGCTTGGTATCCACAGGGCCACTTTACATGTAATGTGTTTTGCCTAAAAGTGGTGCTGTCCTGCAAAGTGAGAGATTCTGGCTATTTTTGGAAGAGGAGGGACAAGAAAAGAAAGTTTCAGGCACTTAAGGCCTCCTGTGTGAGGGCTTGGAAGCTGATGAAGTACAGATCTGAAAAAAAAGGCGCTGCATCCTCGACTAAACTGAACTCTGACTTCAGTTTAACAAAGTGCTTTTCTGTCTCTCCATCCACCTTGCTGGGAGATAATTACAGTGTTGCCTGTGCCTGACTCTGGGCAGGATGTCTCTAACAGGGCCCATCAGTATCAAGGAAAAGTCCCTCTGAGCACAGAGACTTCTTCTGCAATACGACAATGGAAAGGAAATAAATAACCTACTTCTCTGTCTCTCTCCAGTGGCATCGCTGTGCTACCCAAAGGAAAAGGAACATTCACCCTATGGTTCAGTCTGGCTCCTCCTTTCCCTGCAATCCCCTGCTCTGCCCCTCCTACTCAGCCCCAACTCTAAAGTTTTGAGTAAAAAGAGTTCCCAAGGCACACCGAGGTCTGTGTATCTTGAGGAGGCATCTTTCCTAAAGTACAGGCTCACTGGAATTGCCATGTCATTGATAATTGCCAGGGAAATGCATGGAGGTTTAGAAGTGAGCCATCATTAGCTCAAAAACAATCCCACTGGTAAAACCCTCTGCTGCACTTTGAAGTTTACCTTGCCACCGACTACAGCTCTCCATGTCAGAAAGCCTCTGCAGGATGGAGCCTCTCTGAAAAGTGTGCTTGGAAAATTACTGAGCAGTCAGTCCTCCTGTTAATATCCTGTTAAAAATGAATGTTTTTACACTAGGAAGCAAGCACACTCTGAATAAAGATCAAAGCCTTAGAAGTTTCTTTGAAAATCTTTTCAAGTAGTTGTGGTTCTGTAATCCTTTGTAACAACGAAGGCTATTCCAAAATATTTCCTAACTCATTAACAACACGAATCTGGCTTCCTCTTTACTATTAGCAGAGATGTGCATTGGCTTTCCCCAAATGATGAGACAATTTAGTGACAGATCCATTATTTTTTAACATAAGCTAATGAAAAAAAATCCATCCAGAGCCTGGCAGAAGTTTAACAGTGGAGACAGAGCTACTATCCCTCATTTTCCATTTTCCAGAAACAATGGCTCAGTATTTCGGCCTTTGTACTTCCAAGGGTCAGGAAAGTTTTGAGGCTGAGATTTAACAATGACAAAAGGCTGGGACCTGATTCAAACTTATGTATTGATGTATATTATTTAATGGCCATCAAATGGAGATGTATCATTGCTACTCAGGATTCTGAGTCTGTGATGTTTATGGCTGCTCTGTGTTTATATGCTCTGATTATCCTCACATCTCTCTACTTCCACCATGAGCTCATCCACGTATCCACCACTTCTCATCATTTCATGCTGTGTTACACAACACACTTGTTTTGTTTTTTTTTTTTACATGTGAAGCAAAACCAGTGTCAAATTAAACTGCAACTCTTAAAAACTTTAGAGCTTCATGGAAGAGCAACACTGGCCAGAGGTTCAACCTAATTAAAAATAGCCTGAAGGTTTTTACTTCATGATACTACAGTGAACTTAAATGGAAAAAACCCTCCTCTTCTTGCCTGCACTGCTATTGCTGGAATAAGTAGTACTATGCAATGGGAGGTTAACAGAGCCATCCTCATGATTAAGTTCAAGGGATTAATATTTCAGTTCAGTTGTTTTTTATTTAAACATTTTTTCCAAAGGTCATACTAATGCTGACTACTGCAAACTTTGGCAACTCTCTGATTACCCACCAAGTTTAAATGACCCATGCAGAAAACTGTTTCACTGATGTTCAGCAAGTATCCCTCAATGCAAAAATTGACATATAAGGCAATTTCAAACAGGCAGAAAAACAAGACAAAGCCCGTCCCGCTGCTGCACAGAGCAGCTTGAACTCATGCCTGGGAAAGCACATCCCCAAAGCTCACTTCAGTCTTCAGGACAGGGATTGGCTTTGATGGGTTGTGGGTCTACAGTCCCACATTAGTACAGATGCAAACTGCCCAGATCAAATGAAGCAACCACTGGCACAAAACAGGATGAAGTCCACGCTCCCTCCCCAGCAGAGATCTGGGGGTAATCTGCCTCACAAAAGAGAGGAGCAAAAGCTGTGTCAGAGGTTCAGGATTTCCACTGTCCTGCAATTTAAGCAAACTACAAAGAGTCTGGAAAAGGGACTGGGCTGCTGCTTAAAATCCAAGCCTGCTCCAACAGACCGGTGGAGATAAATTCCCACAGAGAAGGGCAGAAGCCTTTCTTGATCCAGACCTGCCCACCCTTCTCTCTTCGTGCACAACCTGACCTGGGTTTCTGTTGAGCACCTGAGCTAGATGAGGAAGGGAAACTGCTGAAGATCTCCCTCTTAATGCTTAATCAGGCCACCCTGACCCTGCTGCAGCCCAACCAGCCTCAGACCCTCTTCTCGGGTGTGGTGGAATATGTTCACTGAGCTGTGATGGGAGGCAATGTGTGTGTAACTCTGTGCTGTGGCACTCTGCTCATCCTGCCGAGCCACTGCACCCCTTAAAGTCCTCCTGAACGGATCTCTCAATGACATTGCCAAAGGCACCGCTGAGCTCCGTGCTCAGACCTTACTGTTGCCAGGAAAAGGGATAGGCAAATTCCCCAGAAGCCAGCAGAGACAGGAAAGGAGGGGGTACTGCAACTTAAAACTACTTAGAGGATTGGGTCCTTTGGTGCCCCCCAGACCATAGCACGAGGAGCTCAAACTGGGGCCTCACCCAGACCTCAGGCCCTACCACAGGAACAGGGAGCTGCTCTCCTGACATCACTGTGCGCTGCATTTGGCTTCTCTCCTTCTGAGTTCATACAGTTCATCAAAGTTTAGTTCACTGGGGGGTCAAGCCCGAGCTGAGATGAATCTCATGGAACTTCACAAAGCCCTTTGCTTCTCTTTCCACTGAGAGGCAGCCCATCAGAATGCCTAACATGATCCTCTCAGAGCCCCACTTTGTTTTTAATCTCATTTAATTTATCTGGATCACTGTTGGTAGCTTCTATCTTGGAAAAGTTTTGTACCCAGCGAAACCTTATTTAAGAAAAAAAAAAAAGTTGGCAGTAGAACAAACCCTCTTTCCATTATAAGAACTTATCTTTTTAATGTTCTATCAGTGTTTTATTATTATTTGGCTACTTGACATCTTCCAAAAGCATTAAAAAGTTCTTGAGAGGTCTTACAGCTTTACAGTGTATTCTCTGATGGCAATTCTGATCACAATCTCGTTGAAGATAAGCTTAATGAACACTAGAAAAATAAAGGCCTTTCATAAGTGATCAAGTGATTCGAAGAAGCAAATGAATACTTTAAAAACATGGGTTGCTTGCTTTAAAGCTCTGTTTAAAATATGTGTGGAGAACACATCTTTGCTGAGGAGAACAGAAACCTATCTGGAACTTTGGAGTTATTCCAAAGGGTAGTTGACAAGGATCAGAAATGAATGAGATTATTAAATTGCAAAAACCCTTTTTAGAACAAGGACTATAAAATGTCATCTTTTCCCAATCTCATGGAAATGCATTTAGCACTATAGAAATACAGACAGGCATTAAATTTAGTGCTGGCAAGTAAATAATTAAGTCATCTGATACTCCAAATAACAGTCAAAAGATTATCCTGAGTTAGTTACAGAAGTTATTGCTAAAAAATTCTTATCACTTATGTTATTTAAACTTTCTTACATACCAATTAGTTTGAAATAATAAGACTTTAGGCTATCCATTAATTGCAGCACTGTGGGCACGAGCTGTGTTTAAAATTATGCAATGAAAATTAAGCTGAAGCATCAAGCTGCCTTGGCTAACAAAAAAAGGTTTCCTCAGCCCTTCGGATAAGGCAGGAGAGCTAATGGGGGCACTGAATTCCCAGGAGAACTCCTCCTCAGTTTACTGTTCTCTCTTGTCACATGTTAACACAGACTGCTAAGGCCACAACCCCTACCCACGTGTTTAACCTGCAGTGCTGCATTTCCAGTGCATTCATCTCCTGGTCCAACACTCTGGCTGTTTCCAGGCAAAAGAGAAAAACACTCCAGTGATTAATGCATAGGGAAGACAGCAACATATATAACCTAAAGCAGGGCTGCTTAAGGAGCTTCTGCAATGGGTTCATCACAAAGGCAACAGATGGGAAATTTAAATTGTTAAGTTTCTCTTTCAGAAGTCAGAAGGAGGCTGGATGCAGAGGAATATCTGCTCCATACATCAGGAGAAGACACCAATTTTAATTTCTCTCTCCTGCTGCTCTGGCTCCAGGCTCTCCAGGAAGCCTTCAAACCACTCCTTTAAGTCTTGCTGTCTGTGCTGAGCAGCTCTCGGGACAGCTTGGATTTCTCTTGTCTGGTCACCTATTGCCTCCTTGACACCCTGGAACTGCAGTCTGGCATCTGTACCACTCCAGCTGGCTCCTGCTGGCACCTGTCAGAGGCACGGCTGGGCTGTCCTCAGGGCATGACTGAGGCAAGGGATTACTTTAGAAAGTGCAGCCATTCATTGACAGGTGTTTTTCCCCCCATCCTCTCTGCCTGCAGCATGGGTGAGGAGCCAAAGGCAGCGTTCAGCTGGCTCAAACAGATCTTGGAAATGGTGTCTTCCATCCACAGAAATTGGAATCCTCAAACATGGGTTTAGATCTCTGAACTAAACCTGTGTACGAGTTGCAATCATTAAATGGCAGCTGATATTACAAGAAATTAACTCCAGTCCTTAAAAGAAAACAAAACCAAAAAACCCTAACACTTCAAAAGTAAAAAAGCTAAGTAATAATTTAAAAATCTGAATTAATTTTCAACCAATTAGTATTTTCAAGTGGGAGCTGCAGTAGTGTCTGTCTGAATACAAATGGGAATGAAGGGTACTCCAGGCCAAGAGGAGACGTTAACACTGACATGGAATCGGGGAGAAGTTACTGCAGAATTTATTCCATTATGCCACGGAGAGCATGAGGCCCTGCTCGGAATTACAATGATTCCCTGAGAAAAAGACTGACAGTGAGTTATCATTCCCAGGAGCTCCCACCATTTCCATGCTGTTTAGCACTACTGTCTCTCACACCTTCAGCAGCATCCCAGCTACATGGTATAAGGTGTATTAGTAAAAGGACAGGGAAAGATTTAATTGCTGCCAAGGCCATCAATCCCACCAGCAATACCGATTTCTGAAACCTGACCTCTTGCTCTGAAAACTGAACCTGCAAAATTTTCAGCAGAAAGGACTGTTTTAAGAGCAGAAATCCTACACTGAGATCTCACTGACCTATATAATATCCTGATCCAAACAAGGCACTTCTAAATATACTAATAGAAATAATCTAAAGCAGGACCACAGAGAAGTGACTGTGACCTATTTCTAGAAATACTAACCTTCAGTATCAGCAGGCTGTGAAATAATTTGCCCCATGAGCTCCACGCCATATGTTTTATTCAGGCATTGACACCTCCTTGGTGAAAATAAAGCTGTTGGAATGTGAACCTCCACAATGCAGTATCATTCCCACAGGCCAGGCAGTAATTAAACGTGGAGGCTGACATTGTACTGTGCAGAATTGTGTGCAACAGCCAGCAAAAGACTTCCAAAATTCCAGGTTTAGAAAAAAGGACAGCTTCAGTCTAGACAACACCTACACATGGTTGGAGAGCTACCATGCACTTAAGTGTTCATATGAAACAGCTTAAAGGGTGAGGGAAGTGCAGCAGCAGCTTTTAGCTCCTACTTTTTAGAGTTCTGATGAACT
Organism: Platyrinchus mystaceus; assembly: GCA_035041135.1. Taxonomy (NCBI): domain Eukaryota; kingdom Metazoa; phylum Chordata; class Aves; order Passeriformes; family Tyrannidae; genus Platyrinchus; species Platyrinchus mystaceus. The sequence goes on from JAWWLV010000121.1 coordinate 1,023,398, forward strand.
GGCAAAAACATCCTCTAGAAAAGTCATTTTGCCCAGAATTTAAAAAAAGGCTGCTTGTTCAGACCAGACTTGTAAGTCTACATTCTTTTTTATTTCTGTCTCAAAATTTGATCTTAGGTTTCTACTGTTGACATTCCCTAATACCATTCCCTTTATGCAGTCTATGAGGCTGAGGAAAGGAAAACTCCAGTGGTGTCAGAAGTGGTTAATTGCTGCCACAGGAGGGTCTTCCCTGAGGTCTGATTTCCTTCTAACTGAGCAAGAGCAACTGGATTTGCCCAAGTCCCCACCACCCTCCCAAGACATCCTAATTTGACACAGGCAGGAGATGTGAGGTTGGCCTCATATTATTTAAAGGGATGTATGAGGAGAACAGGGTTAAAACAAGCATTTCTGCTTTTTCAAGTGTTCAGTGGGTTGTTTCAAGGCAGCTCCTCTCTATTCCCATCCTCCTCCTTTTCAGGAAAGGAAGACAGCACATCTCTCAGGAAGAGAAATCAATATTCTCCTGTCACTTAAACACAAACAACAAAGAAATCCCAGTTCCCTAGTGAGCAATTGCCAGTTTAATTTTGCCATCTTCAGTAAGTCTCTCTTCTGAATCCTGTCAAGGTGCCAACATATTCATTATGGGCTCTATTTTCTTTTGTCACAACTACTGTGCTCAGGAAACACACACTTCCAGCTGCCTTGCCTGTGTCCAAGAGGAAAACAACACTCATGAAATCAAGGCCCCACCTCGCAGTTTTAATCTCTAACCTTGCCACAATGAGAGAACTAAACAACACTCGCAATTGTGTTATTTTTAACAAGTATTTGAAAAAAAATGATCCCTTACTATGCAACAGTAAAAGCCTTTAAATAAACCATAAGCATGTAATGGTGTGTACAGATACATGAAGGGTATGTGGGGGTTTGTGTGGCCAGAGACAGGTGACTCACAGCAAAAAAAGCCTGACAAATCAAGCTGTAGTTGCTTTATGAATCAAGCTTAGCACTGGCCTTTCAGTAAAGTATAGAAGTCAATCTGGGGACCCCTGGTGGCCTAGCGGTTAAGACGCATCGCTCTCAGCGCCAAGGTCGCAGGTTCGATTCCCGGTCCTGCTTCAGGGTCCCCCGGGCAGATGGAGCTCGTCAGCCCCTAAGGCCATCCA